>JAULBZ010004110.1:0-12366 GCA_032360805.1 Neoturris breviconis
GTTACGAATTAGACCTTTACTGTGGTGCGAATTTATTCATCTGGCGTTTTATGTTGTTGCAAGTGCAGTTAAAACTACGGCACCTATGGGCTTCCGTATTATAGGGGGTGTTGAAGACGATGTAGTACTTCAAGAAAGTGTTTCATCGTGTTTACTTCTTTGTATCTAAGCGCGCCAAGATGCTGTGATCGAGAAACAGAATTTTTTTATATACAATTTTTTTTTTGAATAATTATATTATTTATCGATTGGTCTCGCTCAACTCATAAAATTATCAGTCATAGCTTAATAAGCAAGATAAAATAATTATAACTTATATTGCATAGCTAATGTCTCATATATTGAGAGATTTAAATTACGTGACCCGATTTTGCGGCACGATACCAGGGCTTTCTTTCTCTCCTTTTCGCACAGCGTTAAACGTCAAGAGAGAAGAAGCCCTGGGAATGCCGTTTTCTTCCTCATACATTGTTTTTACCCTTTCGCTTGCCTTTCTAAACCTCTCTGGAGGGCCGTGACTTATGGAAATTCACCTCACCAAGGAAACATTATGGTCGTATGATGACTTGTGTTTTAAATTTATTTTCTAGCTTTTTTGACGGTTGGTGCACAAGAAATTGTTCATTGCTCTTAGCTGCACGCAATTAAAAAACAATGGGAACACGACGTCAAGGTAACGTCAAAACGATGTCAAAACAATGTTGCGTCGTGTACCTGTAGGGTATTGTTTACCGACACGTCTCCTAGAATATATAAACAGTAAACTGAATGTTGGTTCATTTACCCAGTAAAAGTACATTTTATATTAATCGATTTTCTTTGTTAATTCATCTACTAATATTATTCAGGTCCAAATATCGATATTTGAAATTTCTATGATTTTGATTCTTACATTTCATGCGCACCGATGTTGAAATGGATGCCATCTAAACTTATAGTTTTTTTTATATGTATTTTGCGGGCCGAGAGAAAATAGATATGGTCATGCAGAAAATCTAAGGAGAATGCATAGAGCGAGCTAAAGAAACGAATGTCTGTATCGTAGGCTAAACAAACGAATGTCTATATCGTAGGCTAAACAAACGAATGTCTATATCGTAGGCTAAACAAACGAATGTCTATATTAAGGTTCAGACTCGTTCCCAAGGCTTCATGCCTTTTCAAAACATTGAAGAGCTTCTTTCGAAAAGACAAAAAGCCCTGGGAACGAGGTTAATTAGGGTTGGTTTTCACTTGGCGAAATATGTCGCGAAAGCCAAAAGAAGACATCTCATTAGTAGAAGTCACATAATGTCTACCTGAATGTCGAATTTTTCGCCTCGGGGAAATAAGAGCTGTATTAAATTTATTCCACAACGACCCAATGGGTACAAACTTGTTCATAGTCCGCAGTAAAGACGCTTTAACAACGTCGTTCGTTAGACTTTGATGTTTTTACCCACTAGGAAAGAACGCGATAGGATTTGCCAATATAAGTTTATTCTTTTTTAAAGGGAGGAGGAAATAATATACATGACAACGAAGTATTTACAAAAATATGTTTATTATAAAAGCCGGTTTCTACTGCAGAAAATGTTTCTCCGAACGGAAACGGGGTGGAAAATTCGCGCGCATAGAAAGAAATTATAGACATCCCATAAGTAGAAATTGACATCACACAGCGTCTGATTTGTTTATCCGCGTGCACATTTTCCGTTCCGTTTCTGTTCCGCGGAAAATCTTTTGAAGTGGAAAAAGGCCTTAAGTGATCACATCATGGCTACAAAACTCAAAACAGCATTCAAGTCTGATAAAAAACTCCCAGGCATCGCCTGTGGAGGAGTGTTTTTCTTTTGTGCAGATCTTGATTCGACGTTGTTTCGACGTTCATTTGACCATATTGTGTGCCCACTAAGATATCATCCAGTGGGAAAAAACTTGTCCAAAGTCCGCAGCAAAGATGCTATAACAGCATTTTCAACATTGTTCTAGCATCTTTACTGCGGACTTTGCACAAGATTTTGCTTACTGAGTAAGTAAGGCATATCTCAATTTGTTTAAGACTCCATATGTAAACACTGAATATTGATTAATTTACCCAGTATAGGTACATTACATTGACTTTCTCTGTGAAATTTGATTCATATATGTATTAAGTCTCTATCCCCAAGTGAATGAGCCTGCCCATTTCCTCAGGAAAATAGGGGATATATGGCATGACTAAACGAACTTGCTCAAAGTCCGCTGTAAAGGCGCTAGAACTACGTTTTCAACGTTTTTCTAACATCTATATTACGGACTATGGGCAAGTTTTTCCTTACAGGATACACAATCCGCATATGGAGAAGACGAGGATAGTATGTTAATATTCCACGCCGTTCTATCCCAGTAGGGAAAAACCTGTTCAAAGTTCAACGTTGTTCTAGCGTATTTACTGCTAACTTTGAACAGGTTCTTGTCCACTGGGATATTTACTTGTGGTGTGAGAAATAGTTGTAGTAAAAAATTTGATATAAGTCTTTTAAAAAAACTCAAAACTTAAAACCAATGACCCAGTGGGCGAAAACTTGTGTGCAGTAAAGACGCTGGAACAACATTTTCAACTTCGTATTAGCATCTTTACTGAGGACTTTGAACAATTTTTTGCTCACTGGGGAAGTTGTAAGTGGTCAAAATAAGAGCAACTAATCACTGCGGAGAAGAGTTTTCTGAGCATAGCTTCATAAACTCCTCATCTACAGTGATTATTTACTCTTATTTCGACCATTGTTTTATGTTTAGGAGATATACTTACGATTAAAATAATGTGTGACCACATATTATCATGGTCACACATACGATTCATCTTGAGATAATATTTGCTTATAAGCATCGTGTTCCGTTACATTGTTATTATCGCTATATCGAAGTTTTGAAACCTCTAACAAGTCTTTAGTTTGTTTTTGTATATTGTCTTGATTATTCTGACGCTCTATGGAACCAAGTATTTTTAAAGAATTTACGTTCGTCTTATTTAAGTTTCCACTGCGAAAATGTCCATTTATGTTCGTTTTTAAAGTTCGAGGTGGAAGCGAATTGTCATTTTGTTGCTTTTTAACGAAACCATCGTTAAAAGCATTTCGTATTTCAGATTTCAACCTTCTATTTGTCCTTCTAAGTTCTCTTGCTGTAATAACTCTACCTGTATCTGATGGAACGTTCGTACCTCGAAGTTGTTCTAATTTCATAGGTGCTTTGGTTAAAGAAGTCTTTTGTAATTGAAGAGAATGTGCTCGATTATCCAGATTGTTTGTTGGTACATTCTTTCTTTGCTCACTTTTCATATTTAGTGAGAACGGACTATTTGATTTAGGATATTTTTGGTCAAATAAAGGACTTGCAGGACTTGAATCTGGCGACAGAAATACGTTATCTACATCGGATTTTGGAGTTAAGAAGTCACATGTCGACGTCGTCGACGATGATGACGTCATACTGTCTGATTTTATATCATGTTTTGGAAATAACTCTAGTTTCGCTATTTTGTTTTTATTCGGCTTGGGTGCTGTTGGCAATACATTTAATTTCTTTACTGGATCATGTGCTACTGTATCCTCTACAACTGGTTTATTTTCAATATCATTCCTAGGAGGCGTTGTTTCCATGGAAGACGTGTTGGATGAATTACTTGACAAAGAGGACATACTTTCCGTCAATGACGCTTTACTTACGTTTACTTTACTAACTGGCATATTTTGATTGATACTATCTACAATCGAGTCAAAAGTAACTTCAATAGTAGTCCTAGTAGATGGTGGGCTATTAGCAGGTGAGTTTCTCTTCTCACAAGCAGTAACATTCTTCTCTTCTAATTTCACTTCTGGTTTATTGTTTATGTTCGTATTTTGTTTTGCAGATTTCTCCGCAATCTTTACAAATGTTTTTAAGGGTTGATAATTCTCCACTTTTTGTCTTTCTACTAATGTTGCATGAGCAACGATTGGTTGTTTAACTGTTGTAGACTGGATGATACGGTGTTGTTTAGACTGAGTTCTTTGTATATGTTCTTCATACGAAGGAGCGGCAGGTTGACGCCTTCTGTCAACAGAATGAAATATAACATTCGGTGTTGCATAATATTCCGTGGCAAAATGTTGTATCATTGGTTGTGAAATGACGCTTTTCTTAGCTATACGCTGAGCTACACTATCAACTGGTGACGTTGTACGCACTTGTTGCTCCATTGAAGCCCTTGTAACGTTTTTCACTTGATTATCCGATTGTAATCGTTTCTTTTCGGCAACTTTCGGTGAAGATATTGGTTCACTTATATGTCGTTTATGTTCAATTAATTCAGCACTTGTTGTTGAACTGCTGAGAACACGTTTATTTCTCGGTTGTCGTAATAATTTTCGTTGAAATTGTTCGTTATGATCTGAACTTTCGTGATCTGAAATGTCTGATTGGATTTTGGTATCATTATTCTTAGTAGCGCTATTCGTGTCCGGCAACATTTCCCGTCTTCTTGAATTGGACGGCGATGACGGACTACTTTTCGACAAAATTATTTTCTCTGGTACGAGTGATATTGAAGGGACATTAAATATTAACGACGGTTTATGTTCGTCAGAATCATTTGTACCGATACTTGAATCGCTATGTGCAAACGGTGATTCTAAATGTGTTTCATCTGCTGTGAAGACAAATTCAGGTGTTGGTGGATGATTTTCTTTTTCCGAATCATTTTTGTGTTCTTCTTCAGTATCGTCCATTGAAGGTTGCCTACACTTATATATAAATTGATCAGTACCAGAATCAGAGTCCTCACCATGTCCATCATCTAGTTGTATGTCTGATTCCGCACCGAGTACGTATTCATTATCGCTTGAAAATATGTTAATATAATTGTCAATGATAAAGCATACGACATCACTCGAACCACTCGCCTGTTCAGTTACGGCGAGTTTACTATTCGTCGGAGGCCACATAATACTTGGCGAGACACAAATTGATAAATTATACGAGTTCATATTATTTCGTTCAGAAAATCTTTGAATGTGATGTAAAGCGCACATGAATTTCATTGTGATGTCATAATGTTCTTTTGGAAGATTTTGTAGCAGTCTATAATACAAAGTAAAATCAACATAATGACGCAACCAAATGTAAACGATTTAATAGTCAAATTTTAGACGAATACGCCACGAGAAAGTAAGTGCTGAGTCAGCATTATTGGTTCCGAGATGAAGAAAGTTCAAACTTGGTAATGCCCTTCCAAGTGAGCCAAAAGTTCGAATACAGATGCTAGAACAACGCTGAAAGCTATGACCAAAAACCTCTCTTCCACGGTGATTAAATTCACTCTTATTTCGACTACTGTTGTCATTGCAAGCAGAGAATTCGAAATGCCTTGAAAATAGAATATGAGAAGATCATGATGCTTACACAACGAGTTCAATGAAGGAATGAAGAGTAATTGAATAGTATTGGCGGCCGATATGCGATGCCTTATCAACGTCTAAAAGATGTCGTTTTGACGTTGTGACGTCAAAACGTCGTCTTTTAGACGTTGATAAGACGTCGCCTACCCACTGAGTTTGGTCATCGTTTTTCAACTACGAGGATATTATCAAGCATATGAAAAATAAAAAATAAATTCAGTTCCAATTTATCTCTTCAATTATACAAGTCCGTCCCGTAGACTCTCGACGCGGCAAAAAAATCTGCCGTTGACACAATTCATCACTCAGTAGTCTTCTCTGTAGATTTTTTGTTTTTAATTTTTTTACTCCAAGTTATTCTCTCCGTTACATGCAAGTGTTTAGAACTGGTTTCTACTCACCTTTTAATTTGTTCACTTCTGGCTATAGCATCTGTTGTAGTTTTAGTAGCAACCAGATCATCATAAAGTTCGGATATTATTAAACTGTCCGGTAATGATCGACAAAAGTCTTTCAAAACTGTTGCTAACACGATTGCACTTTTTTCTTCAAAGTCGACTTCTTTACCTGTAGGAGAGCAGCCGGGGTAAAATAAATGCCGGTCGTCACTGCGGAGAAGATTTTTTCCAGAATATTTTCAGGCAATTTAGCTGAAAATAATCTGAAAAATCTCTCCCTCACATCCCGGCATTACTTGAATTTCTGTTTGTAAGTCTGAAAATAACTGTTGGAAATCACCTGCGGAGGAGTGTTTTTAAGTATAGTTTTCAGGGCAGGTGAAAAAACATTTATCCATAGGTGATGCTCGACAGTAATTAAAAAAATTACCTATTAAATACAGACTCAAACAACATCGAAATAATCCCAGTAGGAAAAAAAACATGTTCAAACTCCTCAGAATATTTGCTAGATCAACGTTATTCTAGCGTCTTTAATGCTGACTTTGAACAGGTTTTTCGTCAATTGGAATTCCAGAATTTATTGTTTGTATTTATGCAATAACTATGGTATGTAATTTAACCAAATCTTCGTTGTAAGCTGCACCGTTGTGGAGTATTTTCGTTGTAACCTGTTGTAGAGTTTACTCCAAAGGTACTAAATTTTGAGAAAATTAAATTTCGCGATGTTAATTTCTACAAATGGAATGTCTTCTTTTGGCTTTCGCGCGGAATTGTCCTCCTAATAGAAATCATCCTTTACACTGATATCCATTTATAGTTTCTATGTTTGGTAATACAATTTACGCAAATGTTGTTACAGTTACAAATTTTGTAAACGAGGTTGCCTTATTTTGTAAGTCCAAAATATAAATTTAAATTAAAAATTTAATTTTTTTAATCTTTTTTTGTTTGTTGAAAAATATCGCGAATGGCTCAAATAAAACAAAATTGGCGGGTTCACGAAGTGCCAACTTGATACGATTTCAGGAGTATTATATTAATACGCAGTAAACGATATTCAACACCTAAGGAATGTGTCCGATGTTAAAAACCATGATATTGTTTACCTTGATCTAACGATAGTCGTACTTGCTTTACAGTCCTTTGATTGGCTGATTTTCTGAATATTCCTGTGGTTGTTGGGCCTTTGCGAAATAACTGGAGCAAAATATTCTAAACAAATAAGTAAATAAATAAAAGATAATTTCACTATAATTTACAGGGTGAAGTCACCATATTCATTGATTTGAGATCCGCCACATTATCCCCGCAATTATTAAAAGAATTTATGCGAATACCAAAAAAGATTACGAAAAATTTCCTTATTTGGTAGAAAGAGCCTGTTTTTACACAAAAACAATAATTGCACCGATCATTGTCAGATATGACGTGTGATAAGGTGCAGGAAATTACCAGTAGGCCACAACCTGCTCAAAGTCAACGGTAAAGACGTCAAAACAACGTTTTCAACGTTGTTCAAGCATCTTCACTGCGGAATTTGGACAAGTTATTGCCCACTGGGTTGTGGGTTCAAAATAAGACCAAATAATCACCGTGGAGAAACATCTCTCCTACATGTTGTCATGGAAAAATGTGTCTACTAAACTGCCGGCAAGTGACGTCAATTTAACGTCAAAAGGACGTTTTGACATCTAGATTTTAAAATGACGCCTTTTCGATGTTGATGTCACGTGTCTATTTGGTAGAAACTCACTTATAGCAGTTCCATTTCTGCATAATTTACCGTGGCCGAAACAATCATTGTGGAGGAAGGATTTTTGAGTACAGTATCCTGAAGCTATGCTCAAAAATCCATCTTCCATAGAGATTATTATTCTTATTTGGAGCACTGAATAAATAATCCATTGGACAAAAACTTGTTCAAAGTCTGCAGTAAAGACTTGCTCAAAGTCCGCAGTAAAGACGTTACGTTGAAAACATTGTTCCTGCGTCTTTACTACAGACTTTAAACAAGTTTTTTTCAACAGGGAGCTTTCATACCTGAATTGGTTTTGGTATGAGATCTTCTTCTGTTGATAACTGAACTAGCGGATTTCCAAAAAGCCTATGAGAATTAGTACGAAATAAATTTTTAAGACTTCGTTGCTTTTTATGCCATGAGCCATTATTGTGGGATGTCATTACTACAGAATGTTCTATTATGGAATTGTAAGATCGGACCATAATTCTCTCCCTTTGCTAGCTTCTTCTTTGTTACTCACTACTATGCTTTCTCAATTCACAATTCAATTAATCTGTTATCTATATACACGGTAATAAACCATATTTCCATTTATCTCTCATAGCTGATTTTGTTTTAAATATTTCGTTTGCATTCACAACAACAACAACATAACGTGGAATAATTTTCTCTTACAAATCTTTATGAGCTGATCACTAAGAATATATTTTACGTATTGCACTATCGGTTAATCAAGATATAGGTTTTATCGATGACTATGGTTCAATAAAAGCTTATAAAAACTATCCGCAAAAAACGGATCGCTTACACAACTTTTTGACTTAAATCTTTATGATTTGTAATTCGCAAAAAAACTTTTTTTTGTTAGGAAGGCTTAAACGTCTCTAGCGTTAAAGGAGATTTATAGAGTGAAAGCCTACCGAATACGGAGTTAAGGTTCCATTAGGCAGAATACTCCACGCGAAAGCCAAAACATGACATTCCATTGGTAAAAATTGACATCACACAGCGTGTGATGTCAATTTCTACCAATGGAATGTGTTCATTTGGCTTTCACACAGAATCTTTCGCTTAAGATACGCTAATGTTTATATTAATTTTGTTTTGGTCTTAGTATGCCCATAAGATATAGTCTTTTTCATAATACAATGACAGGAGGCGTTCGTTGCTCAAAGTAGAACTTGTTACAATGCATTAAGTTCCTTTTTGTGCAGTAGCTAACTGAAAGTCACATCACAAAAAGTAAGTTATTGCATTGTAACAAGTTTTACTGAATTCATTCTCTCATATCTACATATACGGATTGTGGAATGCTATTATCTTAATGCACAGTCCATATATGGAGATATACGGGACCACACTCGGTAGTCTTTCACACTGTGGTTGTTGTTTTTATTTTTGTGGTGTAAACCAAGTTTATTCTAGTGAGAACCTTCAATTAAAATGGGCGACATAGTTATCCAACCGATTGGAGATCTAATCGCAAAAAAACGTGTTCAAAGTCCGCAGTAAAGACGCTAGAACAACGTCTACTGAAACAACGTCTACGTTGTTTTAGCGTCTTTATTGCTGATAACGTTGTTCTAGCTTCTTTATTGTGGACTTTGGACGAGTTGTTTTTACTTCGTTTTGAGCACACCGGTTCATCTACAATATGTCAAAACTATTTTCGTCTATAATAGTTCCATATAAAAGGTACGGCAAGCCTAAATATAACTTTGAAGGTGAGAACTCCTCCATAAGCAAAAAATAATATTCAGGATTGTAAGCTTATTTGTAAACAACCTAACATTAATTGATCTTTTCTCTCAAAAATAACCCAGTTAAGTTCAAGATCTCTGATCTGGTGCTCTCCGTATATCACACACACATATACTCTCTCGTTGTGCGTTAATTTCTTACATAAACCATACTTCATAACAAAACCGCATTTAAGTAAGAGCGTTCTAAAAATTCCATGCGCATTGCATAAAACGTCATTCATGGTCTATTCTCTTGTATAATATATATGTATTAATACTTGTGTTTTGTTAAAATGTGATATTTTTACGATATGGTGTTAAACTCTTATATGTGAAAAGTGATAGTATCTCCTTCATTCAATTCTATTATAAAAGATAATAAAAATGGAACATTAGCCTTCAACTGATGTGTATAAGTGATTAGTTCTAATATTAAAAAAACGTTACCTTCTCTATAGTCATACCCTGCACGAACTTCGTAGATCCATGGTAATCTCTCCTGGCACGAGACATCTAATTAACGTCAAAACGACGTCTTTTTTATGTGGATTAGACGATTTTCCCACTGGTGGTGACAGGGTATACGTCCTTAATGACAGGGTATAAGTCCTTGGTGACAGGTCCTTAATAATAGGGTATGTGTCCCTGTTGACAGGGTGTGTGTACTTCGTTAATAAGAATATGTAATAGATTAGATTAAATTTTACAAGGAAAGAAGCACTGGAAACGAGGTTAAAAATTCAACTAATCGAGACAATAAGCCATTCCCACTACTTGCCTTCGCATAGAAGGTTAGTAGCAGTGCCTAACGACTTGTTCAAAGTGTGCAGCAAAGACGCTAGAACAATAATGAAAACAATGTTCTAGTGTCTTTACTGCAGACTTTGAACATGATTTTGTATACTATGGTGGAACTCTCCGGCTTTATTATAATAAGCAGCAATTACTAAGGAACAAAAAAGAACAAGAGGTGCAAAAAGAGACTGGGAACTAACTTAAAAATCCGGATAATTTGTGAAATGAAAAATGTCCCCTTCTGTCTACGTGGAAGAATGTACAAACTTCAATGTTGTATTGTTACTACCGATCCGACCAAATATTTCAGCTTTTTTTTTGCTTTCTTGATATTTAACCACAAAGCATATAATTGTTTCACTATATCTACTATAGAGATATCAAAAGAATAATTGCTCTGACGTCATATTTTTTATTATAACCAAGTGGGTCAAGTAATTAATGGGAGGGATCAAATTAACCCTATCGAACCTTAATCTCTGTTAAATTAACCATATCAAACGTTAAATTACACCGTTATTTGTGATAACCATTATTTCAAATTTTTGACTTTCAAGTTTTTCTTTGAAAAAAATGTTGAGGACGAGTTGACTAAGGGACCTCAAAAGTTCGCTCCAAAACCAATTTTTTTGTTGTGGTTAAATCAACTAAAATTGACAAAATTCAACAAAAATGAATCTGTGCAGAAGTGTGCAAGATCATTACTCAGTGCTCTTCTTTTTAGATCTTATTTCTGAAGATTTTATTTTTAAGACGAGTTACCTAATTGAATTCTAATAGATCGTTATATTCTAGCTCAAAATCTCTCCTCCACATTGATTAATAAATGCTTTTATAATGAGGACTGCACGTCATTTAGACATGACCATGGGTTCATAGCTTCCGTTGTGACATGACCACAGGTTTATAGTTTCCGTTATATATACGTATGAGGCGGTTAAGTTTTTTCTTATCTAATTAGCTGTGAACAGATCAAGTGAGGGTATACTTGAAACTGGCTTTTTACGATTAATAACCCAGTGGGCAAAAATCTGTTCAAAGGCCGCAGTAAAGACGCTCTAGTAACTTTACTATGGAAAGTATCGCCTATCTAACACACCATTTAATTTCTTGTAGCTAGGTCATGTGACTTACCGCAATAACATGCTCGTGTATGTTATATGTCATATCAAATGTATTACGTCATACTTCACTTAAATTGAGACAATTGGATAAAATAGATGACGTCAGAGAAAACTTTAAAACAAGCTACAATCCCTTACATAAATATTTGAAACAAGGGTAAATTTATGTAAAAATTCGGTATTTCAACTTAGGCAAAAGGACTTAAATTTTAATTAGCAAGACGAACTGCATGGAAATTCCCCTTTTTTTACCAAGATCCTGGGTACTAGGCTGCTAGAAGCAACAAAAATTTTTGAGTTTGCAAAAAGTCGGAAGTCTACTCGATAAATCTCTAGAGACTCCTAGTGGTCATTTTCAACATTTGCATTTTGCTTGTGGTGTGTATTACTTGCTAAAATTCGAAAATAGTCTCATAATTTCTGTGAGGAGTTGTAGGGATCTTATCAAAAAAATTAGTTCCAAAAACAACATTTTTAATGAATTTGACTAAATTCGATAAAAATTAAACTATAAAGAAAGGTGTTACGTCAACGAGCTTGCAATTTAAGTTCTTCTCGACATTAGTTACATTAGTTAGTGTTCTAGCGTCTTTACTGCGGATTTTGAACAAGTTTTTGCCCACTGGGAAATATATGAGAAAATGCGTGAAATTCGTGCAAAAATTCAATATTTCAACTTTGACAAAAAGTGTTGTTTAGCAAGACGAATGACACAATAATTCGAATCAAGTTTGCAATAAGTCTAATCAAAAATTCTCCGAGATAAAACTCTTGGCAATTTTGTGGCGGTCGCTTTCCACACTTGTGGCGTCAAAAGTTCCTCAAAATTTGCAAAAATGATCAATAGTGCAGCTTTATGTTTTTAGCCGGAAGCTATGCTTAAACTCCTCCACAGTGATTATTTGTGTACCTTAAAAAAAGCTTCATATGGAACTATTGGCTTAGTTCTAACTTTATAGTTCATTCTCTTACTGCAGAAAAAACTTCTATTTATTTGCTACACTACAATATCTAAATCCATGGTGGATCATATTAACCTTAGTATTACTGTCTGCATTGAAAGGTGTACGGTGTACTAGCTACTATAAATAAATAGCTACTCTGCAGTATAAAATCAACGGAGGGGGGGGGGGGGGGGGGGGCGGGCGGTTACAAAATTTGGAA
>JAULBZ010004111.1:0-15268 GCA_032360805.1 Neoturris breviconis
ACTTTTTTTTCAATACGCGAAAGTTTTTTTCGCGAAATTTGTCCTAAAAACCACCATACGCGAAAGTTAATGGCAAATATTTCGCGTTTTTTTCGACACGCGAAAGTTTCTTCCCGCGAAAGTTTCTGCCCTTAAAGTAGCAACATTGATCGCAGTAACGAGAAGCAAATTCTCGTTCTGACATACGTCGTTGCCATCGATATTG
The DNA here is from genome assembly GCA_032360805.1 of Neoturris breviconis. Classification (NCBI taxonomy): domain Eukaryota; kingdom Metazoa; phylum Cnidaria; class Hydrozoa; order Anthoathecata; family Pandeidae; genus Neoturris; species Neoturris breviconis. The sequence continues at coordinate 206 of JAULBZ010004111.1, forward strand.
CTATCGATATTGCTATGTTTCGTTTTTCAGCTAACATTTCATTTAAGACAAGATTTACGTCACAAGAAGTCGTACTGAATTGCATCCACGCGAGAATGTGACGTCAAATAGGTATTATGTTTAAATGAAAATAAACAATCAAATTCGTCGCTGTAGAAAAAATGGAGTCGACTTCACAGACTTCAGATTCCAAGATTCCAAAAGTATTACTTTCAGAACCCTCTTTAAGATCGTCAGGAGAAAACTTATTATGTATTCCACTTAATAATCGAATGAGCAGCAAACAAAGGTTACCGGTATGTAATATTGTTAGACGTACTTTTTTCCACATAAGATAAGAGATACGTTACCTGATATTCAGAAGTTAGTTTTCGGCAGCCGGTACGCTGAAGCTCTGAAGACACGGCGCGAAAAAACGGGACCTACAGAGCTTTAGCGTGTCCCTGTGGAGACAAGGATCGGTTCTCAGGTAAGAGATACGTTGATAAGAGATAATGAGTCCCGATCTCATAGATTAACTAATCATTTCTTTTCCTTTCTTCAAATTTTATTTTTTTGAAGAATAAGCTCCAAGAAGCAAGAATGAGGATGAAATATATTTTGAGTGCGATGAACAATGAATTGGCAAAATAAACAATGGTTGTAGCTACAGGTAATATAATAGACATTATCAATGCTTTTGATAGCCTTGAACATGTTGGTTGGTCAAAACATTTACATCTAAAAATCAGATTGTTTTGTTTAGTTGAAAACCGATAACTTCCAAGCTAAAGCAAAAATAGAAGATCAAATGAACAATGAAAATCTTGTAATGTTGCAACAGATATTTGAAGCAGCAGATGAAGATGGAGGAGGTGGTTTGGATATTGAAGAATTTGGACAAGCTATGAGAATGGCATTTGGTAATATGGAAAACTTAGATGATAAGCAACTGGAAATAATGTTCATGAAGGTTAGTACACAGCGCAAAAGACTACTGGAAACGGACCCGTATAACTCCGTATTCGGACTGTGTATTGCTATATGGTAATACACGTCCGAATACGGAGTTATGCGGGTCCGTATTCAGCAGTCTTTCACACTGTGGTATGAATTCATGCATCGCAATGAGCAACACGATCTTTCCTTTATTTACACCGTAAATCTTCTAATGAATTCCCTGGGCGTTAATCTTTGTGATTTAGATGGAGGGGATTAATTGTAGGAAGGCAAAAAAAGAAATGGGGGAGGGAGGTAGTAATATTTTTAAGAAATTTTAACTCCCCTACAGAGTACTTACAGGTTACTAATTTTAGTGACATGTATATATTGTGACAATATCTTGGATCACTCTAACTGCGAGAATTCACTCCTGCAAAATACATAATTGCTGAACTGCAATTTTCTGATAGAAATATGCTAGAAACATGTAACTTGGCACATGTTTACTGCAACACAAGCGGAATATGTCCACATCATTATGGATATTTTTGGAAGTTTTAGTAAAGATTATATTTAGGTAAAAGTGAATCACTTTTAGATTGAAAGAGATTTCTAATTCTTCTTCACATTCTGAAAGGTTAATACATTTTCTTTAGAATAAGTTACGTTTTTTTGATGAAACAATTTGCGCCAAAATTTGCAACAACAAAAGGAAACTAATAGGAGAAACCATATATAAGATATCAAGTTTTTGAATGTAGTATATTATATTCAAGACAACGTCTCTTCGAGCTTGAGTAAACGTTGTGTGACGACTTGGAATATATATAATAATAGCAATTATCTCAGCGTGAAAGACTACCCTGGAGGCACACGACATCCGATCAACGCTTAAACAACGTAAAAAAAACGCCACGACGTTGTTTCAACGTTGGTTTGACATCGTGTGTCCATTGGGTACCGATTATTACGATCTCGTATATCTCCAATTTCAAACTGACCATATCCGTATTCAGACTATGTATACCATATATGGCAATACACAGTCCAAATATGGAGATATAAGGGGTCGTATTCGCTAGTCTTTCACACTGTTCAATAAAAACAAACTGTATTTGATACTGCATAGTATCGATTTGATATAGATTCTATTGCAACAATTGTTATAATTTTCTTCACGCTATTTCACATAGGTAGATACCAATTGTGATGGCACGGTTGATTGGGAAGAGTTCTGTTCATATATGTTATTAGAAAACCAACAAAAAGACAGTATGTCTCGCGATTTCATTGAATTACCATTTCCAAACCCTGCAAGAGAAATCGCTAGTCCTCACCACGATACCTTGTCACGGATCACTTACTTCACAAGTTTAGGTGTTGGAGCGCAGCGCTCTTCTAATGAAGATTGTAGTGCAGACATGGAAAATGGGAGCGGTCGGTATATAACTTGCAGCAAAGATGGCGTCTTAGTCTTCTGGGGACTTGATTTACAACTTCAACGTACTGTACATTTAACAGAAATGAATGGTAATAAGATGAAACAGATTTGGGTGACAGATGTTGTATGTTTAGCGAATGTCAAGAAAGTAGCTATTTCATCAACAGAACGTGACGTCACCTTCTATGATTGCTCAGCAAATAATTTCGAAAAGCAGTTTGTTGTCACTGGTTTAGATCATTGTGTACTCTGTATGGATTATTGGTACAACCCGCGAAATCTTAACCACAGTTGTTTGTTGCTAGGCGACGCAGGTGGCAACGTATCATGTATAACGTTTACTCAAGCAACAGTCGGATTATTTGACGTTAATATCGGCAAACAGAAAAATATGTCAACTTCAACTGTACGGCGTATACCATTTTTAGAATTATTCTGTGGACGTCATCCTAACGTCAGCGCTGTTATGTTTAATAATCTACACGATGATTGGGTGAGAAAGGTGAAATATATACCAAATCTTCAATGTTTTCTATCCTGCGCTAACACAAGCCAAACATCACTATTCTTGGGTGATTTACAACGTAAAAAGATGAAGTCATTCTTCAAAATACGTAAAGGTGTATACGCATTCGATTACGATAAAGAAAATAACGTGATTGTAACCGGTGGTTTAGATCGATATGTTCGGCTTTGGAATCCTTATGTTACAAGCAAAGCGACATCAGTATTAAAGGGGCATAATTCATCAGTAATTCACATCATTGCACAGGGAGATCAAATCATAAGTTTATCAAAAGATAAAGTGGTAAAGATTTGGGATACACGAGACCATTGCTGCGTTCAAACCATACCCCGTCGATTAACAGACATTGGCATGCACCCTATAACAACTGTGTTATACAATCGAAAGATGCAAACTCTACTCCTTGGTAGTAACGCATTAGTTGTACTAGAGAAAAAAGCAGTATCTAGTAATACAGAAGACATACCCACAAGTCATCCTAAACCGCTTTGTGGAGCGTTATACAATAGTTTGTTTAATCAAGTCGTAAGTGCGTGTCATGGATCTGTTGTAAATGTATGGCATGTTGATACTGGTGAAAAGGCCATTATGTTTGCTAATGCTCATGATGGGCACGAGATCACTGCTATGTCTTTTGATCCAACCAAAAGAAGATTAATTACAGGTTCAAGGAATGGTACAGTTAAAATATGGAATTTTAACAATGGAGCTTGTTTACGAGAATTAATTCCAATCGATGATGGCGAAGTTACTGGAATAGTATGCCCGAAACAACGTATTGTAACTGTTGGTTGGAATCATAAGATTACTGTTTATCGTGACGTCAGAGGCGCAGAAGATGATCCACCAAAGTTATGGAATTCGTTTCATAAAGATGATATATTAGCTGTTGATGTTACAAAGAACGGTTCCATGGCAACAGCAAGTTATGACGGTCAAGTAACTTGTTGGAATCTAGAGACTGGTCACACTTACTGTCATATTAATGTAAATAAGACCTTGAAGATTCGTACACAATCTGTGTATTCCAACTGTACAGCTAATAGCGATGACGTAAATAATGAAAGGCATACCAGTAAGTCAGCAACCAGAGAGGCATGTCCAGATGAAGTGAATAAGCATTTGTCTGTTGATAAAATAATATTTTTACGTAACCGAGAACCAAATAAACACACTGCTACACTTTTAATAAGTGTCGAAGGAATTATTCAAGCATGGAGTATGCATGGTGGTCTGTTAGGTCAATTTGATGTAACAGGAAATGTAAATGATGAATCCGTATTGGCGATGGCGAGTGATGAACAAAATCATGTGCTGTTTACAGGCGATAGTATGGGTTATATTAAAATATGGGACATCAGTACGTATTGCACTAAAGAACAATCAGGAAGCACTAAAGAACAATCAGGAAATTTATTGGGATCCAAGATGGCGAGTAGACCTCCTTCTCCATTAGATGCATTCGCAAAACGTAAGTCTCCAGTGACACCGATCATTCGACCCACTCCCGCACCTGTATCTATGCGGTCTTTATCTCCAAATTTGGCTAAGAGTAAATCTACTGGTTCAACTAAATCAGATTTGTGTTTAGAAAATTTATGTTCTCCTCCACCGTGCTTAACATCTTTTCGTGGTCATTGTCATAGTATTGTTACTATAGATTACGTAGAAGATAAACAACTCATTATAACAGCTTCAACTGATTGTTTTGTCCGCATTTGGACAATTAATGGCAAATATATTGGTACATTTGGACAAAAACAGAATTGGGAATCTCTTGAAAATCCTGCAAATTTGAAAAGATCTAGAAAAATTCCATCAGATCTACAGCGAGTAGCGTCAACACAGACATTAAAAGTATTAAATGGAGCAGCCCCAAAATGGAAACTTGCCAAAAACATTTTTACAATACTTCATTTGGGGATGAGGAGAGCAACAAAAACACACTTAAAAAATGACGAAAGTAATATTGATAATGAAATTGATGATGAGACAGCAGCTTTGTCAAGGCCGCATATTCTTGATATCTCTCTAACAAATATTCTGGGGAAAAATTACAAAGCAAAACAGCGTCATCGAATGGCACCTGATATTAAACCGAAAATAAACCAATTACAATGCGTTGCCTTTTCATCCCTACCTTTTAAAGAATTAGAACCAATCGTTGAGCCAAAAATGCCAGCTGTTTTAAGAAAAGTATTAGCTTCTAGACAACAACAACAACAGAGAATGCTAAGTGGAAGTCAAGGAAGACGTAAAGGCGCTTCACCTATGCGACAAGTTACTCTCAACCGTATCTTACCGATATTAGCACTGAGAAAATAAGCTTATTGTATTCTTTTGCTAAATATTAAATATTCTAAGTGTGAAATGTCTTGATGTTTTTCATATATTTTTGCATCGAAATATTTTATTAACGCGGTATATATAATCTTGATAAATCAAAATCTGTGCAAGCTATAGCCGCCTATTCAGTATAAATAAATCTCTGAAAGAGGTATCTATGAAGTCAATTTTTGTTTCACAACAAACAGATATTCCATCAAGCACAGCAAAATGCATGGGAAGATTGTAGAGAACTATTAGAATTCTTTGCATAAAATTAGCTGGGCAACGACGATTTCCTGTAACAAAAAACGAGGCTTGTTCCCAAGAAGCCCTGAGAAGGTTGACCGTTGAGCAACCCCTCCTTTTTTGGTTCTCGCGCAAAGCTTGCATTACAGTACCTGCAAGAGACTCTTATGAAAGTGCATTACTGTAACTATTGTACTAGAGAATAGTCGCTCTAAGATAATCAGAAGATAAAACGGAAATCGGGCGAAATTGGAATTTACTACACGGAACTCAAATCAGCAGAAAGACTAGCCTGGTCTACAGACAATGATCGATCCTCTAATTTATTCATTATTGATTTCTTTATGTAAAATATGCTTCATTCCACTCTTCCATTGCGACATTATAATTAATAATGGTACCAAATAAAAATCTTGCGCGCAAGCCAAAAGAAGACATTTCATTGGTAGAATTTCTACCGATGGAATAGCTTGTTTTGGCTTACGCGTGGGATTTTCCACCTAATGGAAATCAACATTTAGACTTCGAGCTGTCCGCGCTAATTGGAGTTTTCTTTATGAGAATTAGAAAAACGGCCAGTGCAGAAATGCACGATATAAAAAGGACCCACGAGGGCAGGCACGAAAATAGGTCCACGAAAATTTAGCACGAGTACTCGTGATGGTGCGAAGCCAACCTCGTTCCCAGGGCTTCTTGAGAAGCCCTGGGAACGAGGTTGGGTGCGAAGCCCCAATCGTGTTCACTTTTGGAACTTGATAACCTGCAAACGAGGCTACTTCTTTGCGTAATAAGGCATATCACGTTTTTCGACGCTCTTTACCGCAGATGATGGTAAAGGTTCTTTACTTTCACAAAAACAAAATTTTCACTTCAAACATTTAAGCGGTTGGAGACCCTTGCATGTGTTTATGTATATAGATTTGATCATAAAATTAAATATTGTAAGCACTGATTCCCCATAAATTAATAACCAAAGAGGAGAAGAGCTATACTACGTCATGTTTAAATCTAAATGTACTTCCCAACTTTTTATAACTGACTTTGATAGAAAAGTGTTAATTAGGCGAGGCAAAAACGTAAACAAGATAGAGAAAAAAATACTTCTTCTTCCTTTTACAGTTTTTTAATTCTGGACTGACAGTTGACTAGGGACTTGACTGACAAATTGCGTATAATAATTCTTTGGAGTAAGGAGGTTTAGTACAAATTCATGTGGGTATGTTATAGCGATAAAAAAGGTAAGAGTATAGTAATACCTCCACATAATGTAGGAACGTTTTTGTTATTGCCACACACCACCAATAATGAAGACTATTAAAAAAGTACTATATACTCATCTCACTCACTTGTTAACTTTGCCACCACACACACACAGACACATATATAGCTATGTTTATGTGAAGCTAACAGTGAGAAGGTATGTTAGTAGCCGCGAAACCAATATTTATCAAGATTTATGATTTCGAAAGGTGATATTCTAAAGTTAGCCCATTTGTTAGCAAAATAAAATATCACCTTTGTTCCCATGTGTTCCCATTAACAGGAAAAAAGCCTGAGAGTCAGTTTGCATATATCCGGTCAGCGTTTCCTTGTTTTGAAATTCTTGGATCAAATCCAAATGTTGAAACTTGTTATTCCATATTCATTTTTAGTTCTAAAGCTTCCAGGGGCCACGTCCATACTCAAACTGCCACCGATAACGAGACATGGTCGTTTGGGGGTGGGTGGGTTTTCTGTGCAGGAGTTATCTTTGATATAAGATAATACACAAAGTCGATAAAAACTAAATTTAACGACCGCCGAAAATTGTTTACTGTATCACTACCGGTTTTTAGGTATCCGATTGATATAATCGGTGCCGTAAGATTAGAAAAACAAAATGAGGAAACTCAAGGCAGCCTTTTCTAAGGTGGTAGCGCTCCGTAGCACTTTTACAAAACATTTTGACACTTCTGTGGTCTTTTTACTTCAATTTTTTAGAATTTTTGAATAGGAATGGACACTAATAGGTAATACTCGCTTCCGTGTTGGGAATGACAATTTTTTCTGCTTCTTTTCAATAAAAACTGACTTCAGAAATGGATTCCTCATCAAAATTAGTAAAACTGGAAAGTTTCGTTGGATTTTAGTAAATGGAAGTCAAGTTATCAAGTTTTTAAAATTGCCATTTCATGAGAATTTGTCTGTGAAAAATTGCTGCAGTGAAGATTTTTCACTGCAGCAATATTTCACAGTCCAAAGTATTATAATAACAGTAATTCCAAGTCTTTATATCTTGAGTTTTATAAGTTTAAAATAAAATAAAATTTCTAGTTTAAACTAATTTTGCATGAGGAATTCATTTCTGAAGTCAGTTTTTACTAAGAAGAAACAGAAAAAATTGTCATTCCCAACATGGAAGCGAGAATAGAGTTGGGATCCATTACTAGTGTCCATAAAGATGCTAATTTTGAACTAAGTCGTCCGGATATATTTCGAATACGAAAACCAAGAGAAATTTTATTGGACCGTTATTAGGGCTGGGTGGGTGGGTTTGTAAAATAACGGTCATGTCCCGTTATCCGTGGCAGTTTGAGTATGGACTCTTACTGTAGCAGAGTGGATTTGAATATTAATGACCTCTGCAAAGTACAGTTCGTTTAGCGAGGAACTTTGCATAATTTTAGCGAGTAAGGCAGGCATGCTTAAAAGTTGAAATTTTTCAACTTTTAACGGCAAAAAGAACAAAAACTTACCACACGGATGAAAGAAAACAAAAAAGTGATTCCGTTAGTCTAAGCAAATCTACACTTTCCAGCAAAGGAGGAGACTGGGTAAGAAGTTTGCAACATACGATTAAATGTAAACAAATTTCTTATGAAGATGGCGCATTGAAGCGAGAGCCGCAAATGTCATTTGAGTAATGGTAGAGTGATTTTGTGTCCAAAATGAACTTTCTAGATGTTAGATGTAGGTAGCTATTCTTATATCTCTTACTGTTTTAGTAAGGAATTTTGCCAAATGAACCCCCAAACTTTTCCCGTTATAAACTCGGTCGTTCAGATGACACGAACTAGACATATATCCAACATCCGCCAAACACGAGTCCACTTTCTAAAAATAGTTTTGAATGACCCTGTTAGATTTTTGCATTATTCTTTACATATTTTGCAAAATTTAGGATCAAAATCAAGTGGCCGATAATGGTGATGGCTGGATTTTTTTTCTATATCTGATAATTTAATTTTGTTCTAAGATGAAATCGTCCTCAAGGCAAACCAACTCTAAGTCGCCCTTATGAAACATCACCCTTTTTGAGGCACACTGCAGTGACTTTCTTATTGCAGGTGTAAACTCAGGTACTAACCCTCATCATCACCAAAGTCCACCGCAGATTTTAGTTTGGCTAGAAAACACGAAAAGAAGATCTAGATAAAAGACAATGACAATAAGAACAAATAAGATAAGAACAAAATAAGGCTCGGAATATAAAAAAGTAAGAACATTGAGGCTCAGCTTAATCTACTGGTTCTTGTAAAAAGTTTATAAGTATCTAGTCATTGTCAATTTCAGTATCATCCTGCTCATCATTTGTCAGGTCTTCCACACTACATTCGGTGGCAAAAGGATCTTCCCCATTTTTCTGATGCTTAAAATCTGTATTTTTCTAGAATTACGATTAAAAGAGTTCTGGATAATATTTTTTCATTCTGATTGCAGTTCTTGACAGCCATTATGTTGCTCTTTAACACGGTTTCCTGGTTTTCAACAAAAGCATTGCCAAATACCAAAATCATTGTCTGAAATTCCGAAAAAAATCAGAGTTTCAAATTTTCGGAAAAATCAAGATTTTATGCAACAGGACTAAGTTTCATGTTATAAGTGTTTAAGTGTTATTCAAACACAAATTATTGCAAAATAATGAATCATTGATTTATATGGGATTTCTCACAGTAGAAATAAGTGGTCTCAGCTTATGACCATATGATTTGAACCCCTAACGTAATCTCCCCGGTTGAAATAGGGTTAAGTGGAATAATTTTTGCGCTGATTAATTTGTGCGGATTTTGGCAATTTCTGCGAAATTGAATCCGCGCGAAAAATTCTAAATTTGCACATCCGCGAAATTAAATCCGATCGAAAAATCGGTGGAAGAACTGAATATTTATATTTATATTTGGAATTCTAAAAGTATATTATGAAATTTTATGTAGCAACCACCACGAAAATTAACCCATGCGGAATATTTGAAAATAAACCATCCGCAAAATTAAATCCACGTGAAAAATCCAGAATTTTGCTCCCATGAAGTTAAATCTGCGCAAAAATCAATCCACTTTAAGGTAAGATGTATGTGTTGCTCTTACTAAAATCTCAAGATCTTGCAGCGTATCCTAGCCATTAGACTTGTAATCAATGGATCTTTTTATGAATAGCATTATGTGGTGCTATTTATTTCGTGTCTAATGCACATATTAATTCCCATATTTTGTACTACTTTTTAGATTTAAATTTACCAATATAATGCATTCTGCTGCTGGTCCAGCTGCTGCATTGATATTTGCATTAGTTGTCACTGGTTACTTTGTTCAAAGTAGACTACCTCCACCCAAACCAAAAATTGTTGGAATTGATCTAGGAACAACATTTTCTTGTATTAGTACATATGAATTCTCGTCAGGTAACGTCACAGTCTATAAAGATGAAAATAATAAAAATATAATACCAAGTGTTGTTGCTATACTGGAAAATGATATATTAGTTGGTTACAAAGCAGTTGAACAGATAGAAATCAATAGCAAAAACACCATTTTTGATGCCAAAAGATTTATCGGTAAAACGTTTTCACAGAGGCGGATAAAAGATCTCACAAAGAATTACGCATTCCAGTTAGGAGTAGATGACGATAACAATCCTCACTTTAAAGTTAAATTATCCAATAGTACTAAAGAGTTCTCACCAGAAGATATTGGTGCTTTGATATTAAGAAAGCTGAAAAAAATGGTTGAAAGAGAAATTGACAGGGACATAAATATGGCCGTGATCAGTGTACCAGCAGATTTTGATCAAGCGCAGAGAAATGCCACTATTGAGGCCGGAAGAAGGGCTGGATTGAAAGTTTTACGTGTTATAAATGAACCCACAGCAGCAGCACTTGCTTATGGATTGCATAAAAAAGCTGGTACGAATATAGTAATAGTCATTGACTTCGGTGGTGGAACTTATGATGTATCTTTGCTATATGTTCAAGGTGGAATGTTTGTTACCATGGCAATGGCTGGTAATAATCGATTAGGTGGTCAAGATGTAAACAATAATTTGATCAATTTCTTTCGTCAAAAAATATCAGAAAAATTTGGACTTGTTGAGATTAATCCTAATGATCTGCAAGTTATAAGAGATGAAGTTGAATCAGTGAAAATTACTTTAACATTTAATGCTAGTGTTTTATTTAAAGTTCACCTAAATGCTTCATCGCCGATTACTGATGAAGACATTGATTTTATTTATCCTCTATCTGTGGAAGAATTTAATCAAATTAACGCAAAACTATTTAAAAAAATTCTAAAACCGATTGAGCGTGTCCTAGCTGATTCAGAAACTAATGTAGATTCTGTTGATGAAATAGTTCTTGTTGGTGGATCTACAAGAATTCCACGTGTGCGTCAAATTATAAAAGAGTACTTTAACAAAATTCCAAATACATCAATTGATCCGGATATAGCTGTCGGTATTGGTGTGGCTGCACAAGCTGGAATTATGGGCAATGGATGGCCATTAAAAGTTGCTGCTGTTGAAATTCAAAATCAGAACATCAAAAAAGTTAATGTAGACGTTGACGATGATGATAACGATGATGATGCTGAAAATTAATATCTGCATTAAAAGGGGTTTAATATTTATAGTTCAGTATACGAAATTAGAATATATATAATCACTGTAGAGGAGTAATTTTGGAGCATAGCTTCATATAACTTGCAACTGTATAACCTTTGTTTTGCTTCTGATAAAAACCTGGTAAAGTTACTGTTCACCTCACCTATTTTAAACAACTATTATTGTCCAGTGGGCAAAAACTTGTTCAAAGTCCGCAGTAAAGACGTTTTTAACGTTGTTTTGGCGTCTTTACTGCTGATATTGAATAGGTTTTTGCCCGCTGGGTGTGTCAAAATATGGAGTAGAATACAAAAGTACTTGTACCAGATTGGTTCTTCAATAATTGCTTTGTAGCCTGAAGCTATGTTAAAAAAACACTCCTGCACATTTGTTTGCTCTTATTTCAACCACTCTGTATTTCACTTCTGCATATTTAAGAATTCTAGAGTCTTCTGTTACGTTTATAATGCTTCCAAACAATAGTCTATCATAGTCCCTTTTTACTTTTGTGTTTCATTGTTTGAAGGGGAGAAACTTTCGATGCTTAAGATTGTCTAATACTTTGCCAATGCCTCTTTTAATCTGCGAACAGTTTCCCTCAAAATGTTTACAAAAGATACAAGAGCGAAATCTCATTCCGGAAATTTCGCCGTGCCGCGAAAGTTTCAAAGCGAAAAAGTTTCTTCAGATTAGAATACCAGATTAGAATACCGTGTCACTGATCACCGAATGGCTTGTTGGTGTAAAGGTTGATTTCCATTAAGTGCAAAATTTCGTGCGAAAGCCAAAATTTAAGCCATAATTTATTGGTAGAATTTCTTTTGAAGGTGTTTTAAAAGAGTTTTTAGAATTAAATTTTTGTTGTACAATAATTACTTGAAATTATCCCAAGGATGTAGTTATTTATTTTTTCAGAAAAAAATATTCAGTGAAGTGGTTTTTGTCTCTGTTATTCAACAAGGAATACATTGTTCTAAATAAGAGCAGATAATCACCGTGAAAGAGTGCATTTTTTTTGCATACCTTCAAGCTACAAAGGCTGAAGCTATGCTAAACAATCCCTCTTCCACAGTGGTTATTTGCTCTTATTTGAAATACTTATGGATAATATCGCCTGGTGATGCTTTAGACTCGTTTATTCAAATAAATTGAGAATACAGTTAATGTATATATTTCCAATGTCGGGAATTGTATGGTCTCCTGTTTATGTAACGAAATTCTAAAGAATTTCATTAAACTACTTATTAAGTTAATATATTTAAAGGGGAGCAAGGTGAAACCAAGAAACCGAGTCGGCTTGAAAATCTCGCCTCAGCAGTAGCTATCTGGCTCACAAACGATTTTAGACTAGCAAGCGTCTCTAAAAATAAAACGGCACTTATAAGTATTATAGATAACCTATAAATGCCTGTAAATTGGCTTTTATAATTCATAACCAATATGGGATCAGAGCAAATTTAAACTTTAAATTCTAAAGTTCATTTTGTGCATTGATTATTCTCTATGTGAAAGTTCATGTAAAAAAAAAATAACAAAAAAAATAAAAATGACATAAAAATAAAACACAAAAATATTTTTTATATTTCTTCGTTAAAGTGAAAAAATCTTTACCAAGCGAATATATTCTAAAGCACAGATAAGATCATAATCACAAGAACTCTTGTGGCTATTATAAGGTAAACCTTGTAAACAACAAAAAAAAACTTAGTTTAGTCTGAACAAGTTAGAGGCTATTTTCATCTATTCCCTTCTGTAATTCTTTCGTTGTTGAAATTAGTGCAAAATTTCAGAATTTTAAGTCGTACTAAAAACCTTAAATTTTAATTATCTAGACAAACCGCGTCAAAATTCGAATTTGTACCAAGCCTGGTACTAGGCTGTTAGGAAGCTTCCTTCCTAATGGATAAGTATGATAGCATGGTTGGACTAGCTAAACTGAGAGTAATCTCCCCCTAATTAATGCGCAGCTAACTAGGTCAACCTCGTTCCCAGGACTTCTTCCCTTTTGACGTTTAACGCTATGAGAAGAGGGAAGAAAGAAGTTTTCTTTCTCTCCTCTTCTCATAGCGTTAAACGTCAAGAGAGAAGAAGCCCTGGGAACGAAGTTGCTAACTAGGTGCCACCGATACTACACTTGTGATGTGTATTGTCCATAAATTTGTAAAATGTCTCATAATTTATGTAAAGGGGTGTAGATGAAGAACGCTTCTGGACTTTTTTGAAAAACGAGGTTGTAGTTATCCATGTTCGAATTACCGGGATTGCATTGTACGTATATCGATCCTACCAATACCTCTTCCATTTTACATTGAAATCCGTACTGTTGTGTAGGTTTTTAGTAAAAACAAAAACAGTAGCAACCTCGTTCCAAGGGCTGTTATCACATCAAGATGATAATTATTTTTCTTCATTATTTTCTATAATTTATAATCAAACGGTGACAAATAAACAACGATACATAATAGACGCATCCCTGTAAAAGGCACGAGAGTGTGATATTGCCAGGAATATGCCCAAAGGAAAAGAAAGAAATAGTAGCTAATAAACAACAACAATACGCAACAACATCAAAAACTTAAATAAGGAGAATAGAACAAAAATCTGGGGCTAAGTTTTAATTTTTGTAAATTTCTTATCTTGCTTTCCGTTAATGTTTCGCAGACCCGCCACGCGGCAAAAAAGTGTTCTCGCCAGACGTCGAGTTTGTAGTACAGGCTAGCTTTCCGTCTGCAAAGTTGAAGTTTGCAACAAACTTGTATATTTAATGGGTACAATCGTGGACATAAATTATCGATAAAAATCTCAAGATTTCCCCTCTCCCCACCTTCAATGTTGATTTCCTGTATGTACACAGCAAATAAGAAGATCAACATAGAGATTGAGGAGAGGGGGTAATTTGGGAGGGGAAGGAAAATGGAATATTAGTTTTTATCATAATTTACGTCCATAATTGTAGAAGGGTCGTTGCAATATCTGAATGCATCTCCTGGTTCTCTTTTGTTTGTCTTAGACCCTGATTTTCTGAATACCTAATTTTTCTAACTATTTTATTGGTCCCTAGATATCTGTCAACGAGGGAGAGAGCGGTCAGAACAAAATCTTCCACGTTTGACCTAAAATTGGGTGCACCTATAGAAGATACAATGAGGCACGAGAGCATATATATGTTTAGTGTATATGGTGAAGGAACCATACTATTTTCATAATATCAACTGCCTCAGGATTAAACTCTCGCGAAACAAAAATTTCACGATTACTACTTTCGTTCATTGTTTTATGGTAGAAATTATCGCAGAGAAACTTTCGTGAGGATTTGCGTTTCACGAGTAATATAATAACTTGATGAATTTTTTTTCGAAACCAAACTTTCGCGAATGCAAAACTTCGATAAATTTAGCGAACATAAATTTTGACGAATCGAATAAATTCTGCAGATTTACTGATTGTTTTTTGTAGTTCTAATGAGAAAAAAAAGACCATTCTCCTATTATTGTAGAACGCAAAAAAGAAAATAAATATTTCAGTGATTTCAGCTATTTCATTACAAACGTTCGTCATCAAATTCCTGGAGCGATGCACCCTTATTCGAATTGCTAAGGATAAACTTCTCCGAATGGGGTTCGTATAAGTGGAGAGTTAGCACTTTGGAGAGTTAGAAAAAAAAGTGAAGAGTTAGAAAATATGACGTCATAAATGGAGAGTTAGCATAATGTGTGACGTCATGATTATATTTTTGACGTCATTA
>JAULBZ010004112.1:0-15267 GCA_032360805.1 Neoturris breviconis
GTAAAAAACTTCTTTTACGCATTTTGACGGATTTGTGTATTGAAAATGACCAAGAATTTAGGATCTTGGGCCTTTCTACAATTTCGGTATATCCAGGCTATCTTCACAAGAATTTAGGATCTTAGGCCTTTATGCAATTTTGGTATATCCAGGATATCTTCAGGTAATTTAGAATTCTAGAACTTTCCTTAAAAAACGAGATGTGAAAAACGTATAACTTTCAACAGGTTATTGTTCCCGAAGTCCTACCATCTTTAAATTTAGTACCAGCATGCGAGGCGATATTTTAGTAGGACTCTCCAAAAAAATTCGATTTTGTCTACTCGGTCTTAAAGGGTCCAAATTGTATATTTTCGGCCCAATGGACCAAAAAGGTGTGGTACCATCTTGAAATTTGGTTATGGCATTCTAGGCGATATTACGAGGCCGCTGGCCAATTTCTTTTCGATTTCGTTGACTCGAAACTGAGTATCGGCGAAAAAGTTGAAAGTAGAGACTTTTGATTTTGACAAAAATTTGATTTCTATGAGACTTTGACCACATTCAGTAAAAGTTAGGAAGAAGAAAGGCAAGAAGCCCTGGGAACGAGGTTGGGGGAGAAGTAGAGACTTTGTTTGGCATCCATTTTGTATTTTGGAGAAGCTTCCTCCTCAATTTGTTGAGATATAAGTTTATGAAATTAAATTCTTTATCTTAATTTTGGGAAGTTTCCTTCTTCAATTTTGAAATAAATATTAATGTAATAATCCACTTAGGGTCCTAAAACATGTCATTACTACCATTAGTATAGTTGGTTTTTACAACATTAATAGTTACTCCCATAATGCAAATTAGAAATATAACGACAATACACAAATCAATAGAGGAAGACTTTTTTAATAAAAGGATGGATTGTTTTAAAGAAAAATCAATGTTCTATTTCATTATTCTTTATATATTAATTTTAACAAGAAGCCGAGTGGGCTTATTATCGGATTATAGTGTCACAAAATACTTGTGTCTATGATAAAGCTAGGAGGATTATCCTTAGCTTTATCATACTCACAAAGGTAAACCTCATCCACCACATCAAAATATTTGTTAACCAGTCATCCAAAGAAGAACTGTGTTTAGTCTGAATAAGCTGGGGCTGTGTATTGAGCAAATGTCCATTTATTCTTAAATGAGAATTTATTCTTAAATGAGACAATGAGACAGAGGTGCCTTTTCTTTCTTTGCACATGCTTTACATATAAATTAAGGTGTTGTTCTAAAGAAGAAGGCAAAATAATTTTTATTTTGAAAGATAGTGATTTGGTAAGCGTACGCCGTAGAGTTGTATCGCCTGGAGGCTTTATTTTTATAAAATTATTCAGAGCAGCCTGGATTAAAGTCCATTTACGATACACTTAGACAGGCTAGATTAAGAACTTTTTTCAACTTTTCCCGGATCTACTGTTTGCATTTTAACAAATTTCACTCTCCTTCGTTGAGGTGGGATTTAATAACTCACTTTTATTAAAATAAAATAACTACATGGTTTCTACTACCAATAAAACCATAGTATAGTCAAATAATATAATATGCATGCATAGTTTATGTGTATATCCATAATGGTATATCTTGTGTACAATACTATGATGCATAATGTGTGTATGCAAATCATATTTGCTTGGTTGTACTTTCACTCGGTTTGTTGGGCTACTTTCCAATACCATACCTTTGATTTGTTTCTTTGTAACTCCTAGTTAGTACACTTTAAATATATTTGTTTGCCAACTTCGTTCCAAGGGCTTCTTGCCTTTTCGAAACACGGAAGAGCGTGAGTGTTTCGAAAAGGCAAAAAGCTCTGGGAACGAGTTTGATTTGTTTGCATCTGTGAAGAAACGAAAACTGATTCATAATCGAGCTTGAAATGATTTTTACATTCTGCGATCAGTTGCAAATTCAAATGTCATATGTAAATCTTGATCCGTCCGCACCAATTCCAGAATTTTCAACTTTTTTGAAGCGGTGGTTTTGTTTTTAAATCGTCAGTTTTTTCTGGTGATTATTGATAATTGTCTGTCTGGGTCGTGCAAAAAATCATATGACTACTGATCATCACTTTGAAGATCGTACGTGAATGAGATCAGATTAACAAGTTGGGTACCCACATTGGATATCCAATTGGGGTACTTATTTAGGTAGCATGTAAATTTAAAACTTGAAATGGTGTCCGAAAATGAAAAATTAAAAGTCACTGAAGTGAGAGTTCATAATTATTTTGATATTAACGATGTGATTACAGGGGTAATGGCAGATAAAATTTTATGAAAAATATTTTAAAATCAGTTATGATTTACAACCTAGAGAGAGCAACTTAAAAAGTTTCACATCACTGTAGGATCATAGTAGGATCAACTATGTTTACTCACCTTCTGTTGTAACTTGGGGCTCGTGAACTGAGAACTTACTTGTTATATATTTAAAATTAATTTTGTTTGTTTATAAAATAATGGTTAGATTGTATCACACCAACGACACATCTTTAATTCTTACAATTTTCATTCACAGAAGTAGCAAAAAATGGCGGAATCGAATGTAAACAAACATTTTCGAAGAAATTTTCGTTTCTTAAGAGTCAAAAAATTTAATTAGTCGCTACCCAATAAAGCTAACTAAGATGATGTTACACATTCTTGTTTTAATAAACGTGATAAAACTCGTCTTTTTTCTACCCAAATAAGTACCCAAACCCCAACGTTTTGATCTGACCCTCCGCAATGCGAGTGTAACAGATGTTTCGGCATTGACGCATGTCGCTTATGTTTCAACTTCGTTGTTAGTGCCATATTTATTCAATCTCGCTAAAGGCAGAAATTGTTTTGTTACCAATTCTGTCCACGGCGTTGAGTAAATCCACCGTCCACCGTCCCACCGTCCGTGACCACCATCCCACCGTCCGTGAGCCACCGTCTGAAGTTATATTTTACTGACCAGATTTTTCAGATTTTTTTAAAAAAATTAAAATTGATATTTTGCAGACCAAAAAAAAATAATTCCTGGTTATGACATATGTCATTGGTAAGGACAGTTATAGTTTGACATTGTTGTGGTTATGCAGTTACATTGTTATGTTATGGGTTAAAGGTTTATGGCATGATTTAGGTTTTGCAGGTCTATGGCTTGGTTTTAGTTTATGGTTTGGATATGATTTAAAGG
Source organism: Neoturris breviconis (assembly GCA_032360805.1). Taxonomy (NCBI): domain Eukaryota; kingdom Metazoa; phylum Cnidaria; class Hydrozoa; order Anthoathecata; family Pandeidae; genus Neoturris; species Neoturris breviconis. The sequence goes on from JAULBZ010004112.1 coordinate 3,184, forward strand.
TTTATAGATTAATGGTATGTTTATGGATTGGTGTTGGTAATAGCTTTTGGTTTATAGGTTCTTGGCATAAGGAATGAACGGTTATAGTTTAGTATGCTTATGGATATATTAAAAGGCATAATAGCAATCATATGATGACGTCATAGTGACGTCAGATCGATTGTCCGAAAATCATACTTCTCGTGATTGATTTATCTTCATACTGTGGTCACCTGACAGCTTGTGACTCCCTGATAAATTTGAAGGCATAATGGTGGCAGCCATATGATGACGTCATAGTAACGTCATTCCGTTTTTTTTAAAATCGTACTTTCCGATGTTGGTTTATCATCATATTTGGTCATCCAGTTGTCAATGAAACATGAAACCAGGAAATACCAACTTGCATTTGTGAATATTTCTGTGTTGTATTTGTGTTTTTACAAGAAGTTTTGATAAAAAATATAACATGTGGTGAATAATGGTGTAATAAAATGTGTTGAATGAATGCATCGAGAAATGCCATAATGTCAAAACATGACTTATATCAAATATTGCCTAATAGAGGCCGGATCAACGTCAAAACGATGTTGCGATGTTGATGTCGTGTTGCCACAGGAAGTATCTCTAGAAAGACATCGTATGTATTTCTGAAAGAAAAACAAGAAAAACTTTCGGTACGTTTACCGCGTAAACTTTGCAAAGCAAAAAATTAAGTGTTTTGATATTTTATAGTGAAATAATGGATAACCGGGTGTATGTGATTCAGATCGGTCTTAAGTCTTAACGAGGTGTCACGTGATCAAAGAACTGTTCGTGTAGGAGGAAACATCTCATAATGTTACGTGGCATATTGGATGGATGCAGAAACACCCCAGTCGGACGACCACAACTTCGCAACAATTTCCGGCGTTATTTAGACGTGGTTTGCCAACAAAAATATAGTCTTTCACAGTGTGTATTTTATGATGGAAGTTAGATGTAATGGGACGGATATTGAATGACTTTTTTGTGACGCAACTACGAACATTTTCTTTGTGGTAGTACACAATAACTTTAAAATTATTATTTTTATTTGAATGATTTTTTTGTGACGTAACTACGAAAGTTTTCTTTGTGGTAGTACGCAATAACTTTCAAATTATTATTTTTACTTTTTCATAATAGTAATTCTCCAGAAAAGCTAAGCTTTTATATCCGTTTAAATAGAGAGATTTTGTAACTAATTGGGCAAACGTCCCAGTAGGCAAACGACGTCGGATCAACGTCGAAACAACGTCAAAATAACGTCGTGTGCCTGTAGGGATGTATCTCGATATCTAAACGGAGTGCTTCATGGAACAATGCGTCTATCGAAATGCAGACTTAGTATTTAGTAATAAATAGACAGTAAATATAAGTCAACAAAAAATAGCAAACATAATTTTTTTAATGTTTTTATAGCGGAACGAATCCAGGATTAGCATCTAGTTTTCAAAAATTTTATTTGCAATAAACAACAAGAAAATCTACTGAATACAGGCCCGTGTATCTCCGTATATGGGATGCGTATTACCATATTTGGTAATAGTTAGTCCGTATACAGGTCCGTATATAGGATGTGTATAACCATATTTGGTAGATAGTCCATATACAGGTCCGTATTCGGTAGTCTTTAGTGCTGTGATGATGTCTCCCAGTGGTCAAAAACCTGTTCAAAGTCCACAGTAAAGACGCTAGAACACTTTTTTGTTGTTGTACTTTAGGATTTACCTTTCTTATAATTCGTGTTTTTAATATAAGCAGGGTAGTATTTTTTTTACATTGAGGGATAAAGTATACACCAATATATTGTGATATGTGATGTTTGGTAAGTTTCAAACACTCGACATCACAGTTAAGCCTGTTTTACATTGGTGAAGCATACGCAGACGCAAGAGTTGTAAGCATGCGCACAACTTACTTTATTTTTTAAACAGGTATTAGCGACGCAAGTAAAACGCGAGAATATCAAAATAGTTTGATATTCTTGCATCGTTTTACGTTTGCTTGCGTTTCGAAATAGCAACATTTCATTTGCGCATGCTTACAACTCTTGCGTCTGCCTATGCTTCACCAGTGTGAAACAGGCTATAAGGTAAATCTCTTCGCTACTCAGTGGGAACACGACGCTGCGACGTCAAACTTACATCGGAAAAAAACGAACGCGAAACATCAAAGTCGAAACATCAAACAAAATCAGAACGAATAAAGAGGCATAAAGAAAAATTAGAAAAATGCGCTCCATTATGATCCAAAGAAAAATTTCGTGCTGCGTTTCACATACGGTATAATTGGGAACTACAAGGCTACCGACAGATTGTGCCTGTGGAAGCAAATCCAACCTTACACATGTCTTGTCATGTATGAAGAGTACTTTTGTTTCCAGAAGACACAATAGAGTACGTGAAATCTCAGCTCCTAAGCGAGGTGTGCAAAGATTTAATAAAAGAGAATTAGAAGTGACAAACATTTACAACGGCTAATACTAATTAAGAATCTTATTTAGTTATTAGCGCTTTGTGGTTGTGGGTTACTGACCAAAGAGTATTTTCTGACGTAAGGGTTTTTGACCTAAACTTTCAGCGGTACAGAAACACCCTCCAAATATGCTATCAGAGAAACGAAAATGAGAAGAAAAATGTATAATGATAGAGCACTGCAGGTTAAGAACGGCTTATTCATTCCATTGGTCTTTTCCACGAACGATGGAATGGAGAGAGAATGTGAAACGTTCTACGAACAACTTGCGGCTATGATTGCAGTGAAACGAGACATTCCAACATCGGTTTCGTTGCGATCGATGTTGTTGTGTGTTCGTGTATCTCAACAAATGTGTATCGATAAACAAACTGACTGAAGTTGACATGAGTCTAATCAACTTTACCTCTAAAATCAAAGATTTCGGACAAAATATATTCGGATGTTTGTTGACTTTATTTTAGACATTTAAAGTAAATTAATTAATTTTTCCAACTATTTCATCATATTTTCGATACAAACTGTACTTGAACCACATTATTATAGCCAATGGTTATAAGCCCTCAAATGGATCCACTGGATGGAGAGAAATTGCCTCGATCGATGTTTTGAAATGCGATGGTAGCCATTCGAAACTAGTTACAATAGTGGAAATGATGAAAGCTAATGTAGAAAACATAAATTCGAGTTGTTTTCATGAACCCCAGGACCTTAGACAAGAATTAAAAAAGTGGCAAAAAATTCAGGTCTCCATTGATTTTTTTTACCACCTGTCAAAAATATGGTTGCTAGGGAAAAATAATAGTCACCAAAATCGTTTTTTTCATTAGTCATATAAGTGATCCATTCAAAAGTTATGCAAAAAAGTGTAGCCCCCCCCCTCGGCCTGAATAGAGTTAAAATGTTAAATTTAACTCGTAACTCGTGATTCCTATGTAGCAACTCGTGAATTCCAACTCGTGAACTCCAACTCGTGAATCGCAACTCGTGAATCGCAACTCGTGGATTACTAATCCTCCTAAAAAAAGGATATTGTGAACCTATTCCCCATAACGCTTAAAACAACGAAACAAGGTTAAGAATAGTGAAGTTTATTGTTCTTTCCCAATAGACACGAGACGTATTTGCAACTTCCAAAGAACGTCGTTAGCACCTTGAAATAATTAATTCTGATCCATTTGCTTTAGAATATACAATATTCTTAATTATAAGAAGAGAACAAGTATTGCGTAACTATTGGCGTGGTATATTGTGTCTATAACACAAACACGCCTTTTCAAAACATTATTAAAAATAGTATAGCCTCTCTATAGAAAACAAACTTTCAACAGCGTTTTACTGTCGAAGTTAAAAATAGAATTTAAAGAAATAACGTCTCTTGTATTAATAGTTTTATAGTTTTATAAAATCTTTCATCGTCCCATAAGTCTTCACTATGTTATAAATAAATAATCCAATGTTAATCTTCAATGGAGAGAATGGATGTCCTTGAGCCAAATAGACTGAAAGAAACTTAAATTTATGCTTATACAAGGAAGAACCAGCGGCATCGAATATTTAGCGATCAAGCTTATCGAAAATTATGCGGACCTACAAATCATGTTTCCAAAACAGATACTATAGTATATGTTTTTGAAGCATAATTTATAGATGGTTATAGTTTCTGGTGAGTTTAATATCTAAATATTCAACGCTATACGTACTATGAAAAAGACGATTGCTGACTAGTATAACCTTTTTTGGTCGCTTATTGGCATATATGATAACATATAATCCGTATATGGATCTATACTGGACCGTGCTCAGCATTATTTCACAATGTTTTAGTAGATGTAAAGAAGAATCGGATGACTTTGGCTAAAGTAGACTTTCAAGATTGTTATTTCAACAAATTTGAAACTGATTTGTTTTAAAGAATGATGCAACCAATCAATTATGCGTATATTAACTTGGAGACCGAAGTATATTAACTCGAAGGCTGAAGTAAGAACAGATTGTCAAAACAACATTTTGAGGATAGTGATGATATGTTGCGGTTTTTATTTGAGCTGATGTCAGATGATAATACACGAGTAAGAACAAATAATCATTGTGAAAGAGTGATATAGCATTACTTCAGGCTTTCTAGCTTTGAATGCTCTTCAGGCTTTCAGTAAATAACAATCGCTCCTCCACAGTAATTATTTGTTAATGTGAAATTACAACTTAACTCTTTTTAAACTGGACTTTTTGGAGCAACAACAAATATCTATATTACCATATATTTCAGACTATATTCAATATTCGTTCTTGAAGGTGAAATAAACTATAGTCGACCGGAGTAAATAACTAGTTCAATAATTTCTCAACAATTAATTTCGGCGAGAACGCGGCTTCTAAACACAATCACAAATGACAATTCGCTTCAATCCATACGTTCATGTATTTGCATCTGTTACCATTTATATCATACATCTGTTACCATTATAGACAGTAGATAATAAGAAGCATACAACGTTAGAATAATCTTATGAATATTTAGAAACGAAGTTTGATTTATAAAACTAAACATATTTCGATGATTTTTGATGAATAAAACGTTTCTGTTATTACATTTTATTGTGAATATCATTTACCTGGTTGGATCCAATCAGTGTTATTTTCAAATCTTGTAGCTAATGTGTTCAATAATTCATGTATTGATGTAATAGCACGATCGAAGATAAGGTCAGGCCCATATGATTTGAAATTTTCAAATTATGACTTATAGTCACAAGAAAGTGAAAGATGTAAGTGAACAATGGTCTATTGTTTTGACTCTTTATTAGTTATTTTACTAGTGCCCAGATCTCTCTGAGTGAATACAGAAATAAAGATGGAGTTTTTATTCCGTAGTTCTCAGAGGAAATTTATCCTACTTTTGTTGGATTGTTGCCTTTATTAACACCATACCTGGCAAATTGTTCAATATTTGTTTGTCCAGTATCTCGATAATATAAGAAAGTCAGCATTTACAAAAGTCCGTCGGCAAAGAAATAACTCATCAATGGTATTACAAAAGGTGTTGTTGATGAACCTCATCGTAAACAAATCTCTTCTAGAGATCTCTTTATATGTGAAAGACATTTTTCAAATGATAGTGTTAATGGTGCTAGGAAATGTATGAAAAATATGCTATTTCTTCTTTAAATTTTCAGTAAAATCTGCTACCTATCCTACACCACCGCGATGAACAACTACCGCAATAGAAAAGAGGTAGGAACGTTTATTATTAAATTAAACATGTGAGCTATTTCAGCCCTTCTTTGTGTTATACTTCACTTTCAGAATTTCAAGATCCAATAAGGACTGCAGGTCTATGGATTATTTCTTATTCTAAATCATTGTCACCATTACTTGTCTATCATCTGATACATTGCGGCCTAAATATGAAATTTTTGTTTTAACCTTACTTACATTTCACTCTACGAGTATTTAGCACACAGAGTCGTGAAGTTTATAGCTACAAAATAAGATAGATCCTATTCACATGTGATTTTGTCATCATTTATAAAAATATCAGAAATTACATTTTATGTCAAGGAGTCACAATTCCTGTTCCAAAAGCTACAATATTTCTCAAAAGGCATGTCATTTTTAAAAAGTTCTATTTTCCTTACTATGATGAAAAGTCCAAGATTCAAGTTGTTATGGAATATGAATATATTAAGCGAGACAAATACGCTGTTTCAATTGCCGATGATATAACTGTATGTGTATCAGTAAATGTTGTATATGAAGATAATCGTAGAGAAGGGCGAGATAAATAATCTGCAAAATAAGGATTGGTGCATATCTGCGTTATGAGCTTAAAGTTGCTTACACTGTAATCTTGACATTGTATAGTTAATTTTAGTCTTTCTGGGTCAGTCGTAGTTTTTAGAGCTTTTAATTTTGCAGAATCGGTTTTAGCTATTATTATATCGAAGATTAGAATAAGCAGATGATGACTTAGCAGAGAGCGACAAGCAAAATTTAAATAAGATAGGATGATAACATACACTGCTGGAAGATGATGATTTTATGTACTTCTTATGATCCACCCAAAACAATTTCATGAATGGTAGAACAGACTTCTAGAACACTAAATAAAGAAAGCAAATCATAATTAAGCAGCTGTCGATCAACTGGCGTGTTGTTCTTTTGTAAGGTAGGTGCAAGAGTTCAGTTTTTATCTTAAGTTCATCAAAAATTAATAATCATCCACCCATTTTAGTGTCATAATACATTTTAGTTTCATCATAATAAATATATTTCAGTGCAGCTACGAATGAAATACTAAACAAGTAAATAAAAACAAGAATATTATTTTTAAAAAGAAAAAAATAATGATATGGCATCGTAGATTTCTCACCATTCTTTATTTATACCATTCACTAACCATAACACTACTATAAATAGCTTATAATATGTTTGAATACTTCAAACAACCAAAGTTCTTTCTTATCTGTATCTGTATCATTCTTTAAGGTTCACTACGCACTTCTTTTCACGCTTTTTTTGTTGCTGCGCAACATTTATTTTGCTACTCTAGTTTTTATTCTACGCCAATTCAGTCGCTCTTTATCATCGGAACGCGATTCGCAACGGCCAAAATTGATTGAACCCATATTACTAGATACACTGAATAATAGTATCAGCATAATGAAAAACGCCCGATTTACAACATTGGAAGTAATATTCTGCTTCTCTCCACTCTCCACGACTTTCTATCCTTGTATCTCTTTTCCCCTAACACCACTCACTTCACCATCCAAAATATGCCCCACCACCACTTCCACCAACACCGACTCTTGTTAATCTTATTTCATTCCTAACCCTCACAAAATTAAAATAATTATTTTTATCTTTTAGCAGAATATATACTGTATGTCCAGTCACCATTTCGTCACGTGATTACGGAGCGCAACTTGATCATTCTTAGATCTCCCTTATAGAGACATCGGTTTATTGGCCTCTACTACAAATTTCCTTTATTTTATAAACAAAATTTAAATCAATATTTACAACACCAAATATTTTATTCCTTTTTAAGGCGGATTTCCACTAGACGAATTCGTCTGCACTAATTCTAAATGAAACTATTACATTTTTAGCGGGTTGGTAATGTTCAAAAGTCCACCTTTAGGGTCAAGATAATTATTTTTGGCAGAAGTACTTTCAAATGCGCTGACAACAAGCTTAATTTTACAGAAGAGGAGTCAAAGTGCCTACTAGACATACAAAATCAAACTAATATTACTGAAAGGAGGTACTATTTTATGCTACAATCTTGGACAAAAATACTGTAGACAAAGTGAAATTTTTGCAAAAAGTGTAAAACTTTGATTAGCAAGACAAATGGCACGAAAATTCGAATTTATTCTTAAAGCCTGGGTACTAGGCTGCTATGAACAACATGATTCGTGTTAAGTCTTAAGTCTACTCGATAAATCTCTAGTGACTTGATGCGGTCGTATTCAATGTATTTGTTTAGCTTGCGGAGTGTATTGCTTGTCGAAATTCATAAAGAGTCTTTATCTTAATATCCAAGATTGCAGGTTATCTTTTATAATGGCATATTATCCAGGATCGACGTTTAACACATTCTCTAATCACCCAAATATAATGTGACAAAACAAATTATGTTTATATAAAATACCTTACTTTTTAGGATGCTGTATAGAATTAAAGGTACAAAATCACTTCTAGAATTTTTTATTCCATAACGATGAATACTGGAAGGGATATAAGTAATCGAAGTTGTAAGACATTATGCATTTTCTATGCTCACTGTGCGGCAGCCATCTTGTTTGGCCAAACATTTTCCATTTTCAGAGAGAAAAATTGCTGAATTTGACACTTCCTGATATTTTTGGACTCTGAAATTTTCTGAGTATGATCAGTGTGTGTCACTTTTCAATTTGACATAGATTTTAAAATTTTGGCCAAAGAAGGTGATTATGTACCTTTAATTAAAAATAGCACTTCACAAGACCATAATAACAAAAAATAACGTTTAACCAATACGCATTAAAAATGTATATATAAATACAACATACCATACCAGAAACATGACAGCACTGATTATACCGCAGTTTAAATAAGAAGCCGACTATATTGGTTTCGGCGAAATAACTCAAGTAATCAATATCACCATTTCTGCTTTTCTGGAGAAATATGCTTCTATAAAGTTATTTCAGCAAACAGATATGTCGCTTTGTGATGGCGATTTTACCAGCTAACCGATTTTCTCTAGCCGAGCATTTTTTTCTCTTCAAACACGCTTCTTCAAACCATCATAGGTTTTTATAATGATTTATGCATTGGTTGTTATGTGTAAAAATTCCAAATTCCAAATTTCTGTTCATCTGTTTTTGGAATGAGTTTAAATAGGAGTGAGGAAATATAATTTATTAGAATAAACTTATGGAATATATATACTTTACAGGTTTCGTCTGATGAATTCTGTTTTCCTCATTAGAAACCATATTTAAACCTTTTCTAAAAACAAACGTGTGAAAATATTTAAACCTTTTCTAAAAACAAACGTGTGAAAATATTGGTCATTTTCGGACTTAACTGCTGCAATGCTGTTCAAGAATATTCGATAGCTACAAAGTGAAATTCATGGGAAAATTCGGAATTTCAATTGGAAGGAAGACGAACTCCACCAAAATTTGCATTTTTTTGAGCATGGGTACTAGACTGCTAGAAGCGACAAAATTCCAAGAGTTGCAAAAAATACGAACATCCTAAGCCCTAAGTCTCTAAAATATTATAAATCTCTAGGGTATTCCTAAGTTCGTTTTAGGCAGTTACTTATGGTGTATATTGCTTGTTAAAATTCAAAAGTTATCTTATAATGCATGACCAAGAATTGTAGGTGACCAGACACAGAGACAAATAGAGGGGACAATGAACAATTTCTCTACAGGCTGTATATTGTTCATGTAACTCATTATATATACGTCTGTTTGAAGAATTCCATTTCCTTACAGGCGGAATTTAATTATATCATTTGCTATATGAAGTTTCTTACTTGCGAAAATTTGAAAAGGTGGCAATTTCTAAACGTTTTTTTTCCAAAAGATTGCCATCATGCCAAAAGGGCCAGCGCCTAAGTTAAAAAAAATGCTATATGCAATGTACCATTGGAAGCGGATTCTGTATGTAATATATTACCAAGGAGTGCTCACAGTAATGGTATTGTTATGGTAAAATTGAAACGATAGTTTATGTATAATTGCTATGTTTACTTTGAGCCTGTACGACCAGATGTTTTTAACCCTATTTGGGCCGGGTGGGCGGATTCCGCAAGGTTCCATATGGTTTAAAATAAAGCTTCTTGTGTAAACGCTAACGTCTTAAAACTTTGTCACATTTAGTTTATCCCTAGCTTACAAATTTTTGGAATTTTACATTGCTATAGCATGTGATCTTCAAAATTTATTAGTCATTTCTCGAAATGACATGTTAATAACTAGAAACTGTCAATATTTATCGTATAGCTTTCAAACTTTCAGCAGTGACGTCAATATTTTTTGTGTTGTCATTATAATTATGACGTCATTTGGTGACGTCAAAACGGATATATTGATATTTTAATATTTTTTCTAACTTTGGCGGCCTATTTTAACAAAACTATATCACTTTATGAAAAACCCGGAAGATATGTCACAAAGCATAGTATATAATTCTGAATCTTTAGAACAAAAGTTATGGGCTTCGAAAGAAAACACACTTTTCAAAAAAAGATTGATGGGAACGGTGTGAATTTTGATGACGTCAGCAACATTATTTATTAGATGTTGTAGTATTACCCTACCAAGTTTTATGATTATGTTCGACCGATCGTCAGATCTCAAGGGTAGGGGGATTTCCCCCCTCTCCCAGGCCATTTCAACCCATCTAAAATCCGGCCCAAATAGGGTTAACACAGCCTTAGAATACTTAAAACTAATAATCATCTTTACCAAGACATATCGATCGATAATACTCATATTCCTAATTATTTGCTTTCTGTCGAAGACGTAATAACTATAGTCAACATCCTCTTTCTTGATCACTGTCTATCTCATACAAGAAGCTCCCTAAACAACATTCCTTATCTCGAATATTTGCTATGTCAAGCAAACTTCCTTGCTCAAACCAATTTTTAGGTCCACTGCGTGTTTGAGATAGCGGATGTTGACTGTATACCAGATAATTTAATTCGGATTTTGTTAACTTGATGCATTTAGAGTTGGTGCTAATGAAATAACACTGATTTCAACAATTCCTGTAAAGATTAATACAGAAAGTGTTACAATTGCTCCTTCCTTATCAAGGAAATAATAATATTGGCTTTAACCCCATTTTACTTGAGGACATCAAATCTTCTAAACAATGACCTTGAGATAATTTCCAGTTGGGCTAAGCAATGAAAAATGTAATTTATTTCGAACCCATCTAAACAACCCACTGAGGTTAATGGGAAAATAATTAGGAAACATTTTGGATAACAAACCAACCTTTAATCATCACTATTCAGGCAGGGAGGGGGGGGGAATGGAAATCAGGGAGGCACTTTGTGTAACTTTTGGAAGATATTTGCTACTGTTCCTTATACATTTTCAAGGATTTGTTTGTGCCTTTTCGAAGTTCAGCATTACAGTATTAGATAAACGTGTATTTACATCCCTTTCCCCCCATTTATTCGATACTGCAGAGTAGGCTATTTATAGAAAGCGGCTGAATGAGGGGATGTGACACATCTGCTGTTAGAATATACGTTGAAATCGAAGAAATTAGAATAGTGAAGACAACCAGTAATATCACTGTTAAAAATTTCAAAGAATTAATTTTTAATATGCACCTGTTTAAGATAAGAACAAGAAAGAAGAAAGTCAAAGTTCCAGCCCGTTCAACGAAAGAAATTTCTATTGGAAAAACATTATTCTCCTTTCCCCTCTCCTACTATGATCTATTAGCGTAAATGTGATTCTTTCATTCTTTATGCTGTGATTTTGTTTCTCATAAATAAGAACCTTATATCTTCGGAACCAGATTATCCTAGCCTACATTTATATCCCAGAATATTTAAAGGACATCCGAAATTCATAATTTGAATTCACCACCAATGTAAACAAACCGTCACTTGGCATAATAAATTTGTACCGTGAAAAACGTTAGATAATACTATTGTGAAAAACAAATGTGCAATATACCGAACAGTTCAAGATACTATCAAAACAACCTAAAAGCCGTTGTTTAAAAGAATTTCGGATTTCCTTTAAGACTACATCGCATACGCATATTCAAATCGAGGAAATCAACAAAGCTTATTGTTTTTGTTTTTGCGGACCGAGAGAGAAGCAAGAATCATACGGAGAATTTGACGTTTGTGCATATACCGAGCTAAACAAGCTATGGTCTATATCGTAAGCAGGGTTCCTCGAGATTAGATTTTCGGTAATTATGAATGATTAGCTTTAAACCCGATAGGCGATACAAAATATACATGTTTCATACATTGGGCTCCATATGAAGGGGCCCTAAAGACCTAATTCATACTGTTAATTCCTATCTCGGGGGACTAAACTCTTCTTGCACCGTTGCTACTCTGTT
>JAULBZ010004113.1:0-15267 GCA_032360805.1 Neoturris breviconis
GAAGAGCTATAACGTACATAGACACTTTAATGAAGGATACAAACCTGGCAAGTGTAAATGAATTGCGAACATCAATGCTGGACAGGGAGGGTTGGAGAAGGCGTGCTGATTTGAAGCGAGTGGGAACTCGGCCGAAGTAAGAAGTAAGTAAGTTATTTTATATCTACCCGTTTTACAGAATGTCATTTAGCTTGTAATATCCAGTTAGTGCACACAAAAACTCGATTAAGTTACAGCACGTATCAGTCCAACATGAAGGATTTTTGTTCGCACTACCAGCGATAATGCAACCTGTCGGATGTTCAAAATGGTTTATTTTCATCCAACCGTACCGTTAAAAGCTGTTTCACGTATAAAAGACCTTCGTAGAAGGACGATTTAGAAGACGAAAGCGCTGTTAAAAGTTAGAAGTTATTTAACTAATTTTGACTCAGTGATGTTTAATTTTAAACCACGATTCCCGGGTTTCTATGGCTACCCCATAGGACATTCTCTTTTCTTTTTACACATTTTGTTTTTTGTAAAACTTTATATTTGACCCTATTAGGATCAGGATGTGGATTCTACCAGGGTGCTATGTTTTTTTCGAATAACTTTTCTTGAATAAACGCTGTCTTTATAAATTCAGTATAATCCTAATTTACACATTTTTGAAAATTTTTCATAGCTATAGCTCGTGTTCTTCAAATCTTGTTAGTATTTTCTCAAAACCACCTTTCAAATTGGCCATAAAACTCTTATAAAAGTAGAAACGTACAGTTCATTATTTATCACATAGGTTTCAAACTTTCAGCAATAAGTAATTGTATCATTATCTTTGACATTAAAATTATGACGTCAATTTATCATGACGTCATCTGGTCAAGTCATGACTGATATTTTGTTATTTTGGTATTTTTGCTAAGTTTGACGCCCTATTCTGTTGAAACTACATCATGTTTTGAAAAACTCGGAAGATTTGTTAAAAATCATTGTATTACCTTTCTGAATATATACAGGTAGGTTTATTGAATAAGGGCGCAGGCGCTAATAAACAAGGGGCGTCCTTAAACGCGGGAATAGGGTTAGAGTACGTATAAATTACATTTCAAGAGATTTTTTTTTCAAATCAATTTTCGGTTTTAGATAATATCCAATTTTCAAAAGATCGGGAAATCGGGTAAAACGGATTATTCACAAAGTTAACTTTTCTGGAATTGTTCGGTTTTCGTGTTCCAGTAACATAACTATGTGATCATGTGACCATTACACAAACACGACTTATACGTACGATTTATATAAGAAATTCAAGTCTTTATTGTTTTTAAAAATGACGAAACCCAGTTGGCAAAAGCCTGTTCAGAGTTACCAAAATACGGTTAGAACAACGGTCAAAGAACGTTGTTCTAAAGTTATTTTGCTGACTTTGAACAGATTTTTGCCGGCTAGGAAGGAACTACACATGTTTACACTTATAATTTTAATAAGATAAGACGCCAAATACTTTTCTGCTCCTTCCAGAACGTTGTTCTAACGTTATTTTGCTGACTTTGAACAGGTTTTTGCCGGTAGGATATTAATAAATTCTTTTTATAATGAAATATTTATAGATTAACAATAGCGTCTCAACATCCAAGATGAAAAACAAAACAAATCAGTTCAAACAACAGGTGAAAGAAACCTCGTTTCCAGGGCTTCTTCTCTCTTGACGTTGTCAATAGAGAAGAAGCCCTGGGAAAGAGGATTATTTTGTCTGTTTTTGCCATTAATCATTTTCTCTCTATATATAAAAAAATGATCATTTCAAATTGATATTTTATTTCAGTCTTAATCCTATTTAGGCCGGGCTTTGGTTGGGTGGAAATGACCGTATGTGGATTCCCCAACCCCTTGGAGATATCAGGATATAGTCATGAAACTTGGTGATGATACTACAAATTTCATTTGAAAAGTGTGTTTTCTATGGAAACCAGTAAACTATATTCTATAACTGATAATGATGTTCTAAAAGGCGATACTATGGTTTTTAACATATATTCCGGATGGATGTAGTCTCGCCAGAATAGGGTGCCAAAGTTGACAAAATTATAAAATTATAAAAGAAACTGCATTAACAAATGAAGTCATAAAGTCATGTGGCGTTATAATTATAATGTCAAAACAGAGATAAATGATGCAATAAGTCACTGTTAAAAGTTTAAAGTCCATAGCATAAATATTGCATGAGTAAGGTAGAATCTTCGCTAGCCGAATTCGTCCGCGGGAATTCTAAATGAAGGCATTACATTGGTTAAAAGCGACGTCACTTTCAACCAATGTAATCACTTCATTTAAAATTCGCCAAGAATTCGACTTTATTATCATTTGTATAATGATAAGGCAATTCGAAAAGTAGTGTCTAGTAATGACCAATATTTTTTGAAGAACACATGATATGCCCTGAATTTATCCATATATATGTAAATTAGAATTTTACTAAATGTGGCAGCTTCAAGAATTTAGCGTATACACATAAAATGTTATTTTTAATGATAACTACCTCCCATTCGGCCCAAATAAAGGAAAGACTATTAATAATTTCTAAATATGGAAAAGTTTGAGCACCATATACTAAATAGCTGGTATTTGGATTATTGAAGAATTCTAAATATTTTTATAGAATTGAAAGTCGTGCAGGTGTATACATGAATATGTAAGCCTATGTTAACATGTTAGCGTAAAAATAAATTTGTCAACCTCGCTCCCAGGGCTTCTTCTCTCTTGACGTTTAACGCTATGAGCGTTAAACGTCAAGAGAGAAGAAGCTCTGGGAAAGAGGTTGTAAATTTGTTGAATTAAAAAAAGAACATAGTAATTAGATGCTTTTGTAATATAATTTAATTTCGTATAGATAAGAAATAATAACATAAAAAAACATGGAAATGTAAACATCATGCATTTTCGTTCACAGGTCTTATAGATGTTCTTTTAAAGAAAATATTAAGAAGAACAGAGAGCAACTTGAGATAATATATTATTTTCGAAATCGTTATAGTTTTAATAATCCATATTATGAAAAATAAAAACTCAAACAAAGAAGTAAAATTAAACAAGTACATACTCGTAGAAATAGAAAAAAAAGGAAGCAAAAACAAGACAGACACATATTTTGGGATACGTTAACAAAGAAAAACACACATATGGATAAAAGTAAATTAGAAATAGATATAAATTTGAAGAGATACGTAAAATATCGATGATGGAAATTCATTATGTAGTTATGTGTTTCATGATAAGGATTTTATTAATACAAAGTTCGCGTCAGGAAAACATTCCGCAAGTCTCGTCTGTTCTCATTCATTATAATAGTTCTTCTATAAATTCTACAAACTTTAGTTTATACGCTGTTGTAAACAGTTGCAAAGGGAATGCTAGTAATGTATCAACTATTACGTTTTTTTCTAAGAGTATCTCAAAACTTACACAAAGAATTTGTTTTACACAAAAGGTAACCATATTTCACGTTACAAGTATTCGACATATACTGATTATTGAACAGGCTTAAAGCTGATTGCAAACGACGTTTGATCAACGTCGAAACAACGTCGTTTCAACGTTGTTTCGACGTTGATCTGATGCCGTGTGCCTGTATGAAGTGTGTTATGGCCATTTTCACATTATTTCCATTTGGCTCAGAAATAGCTGCGCGAATTAAAAAGTGTTGTTCTGTAGTTTTATAACTTCTTAAAAGCAGACAGCTAATTTATAAATTTATCTTTATTGAGCCAACGGTTATAATCCCTCCCCCACCTCCCTTCCTCACCTCCCCTTCCCACCCCACCCCAACCCAACCCCCATAAATATCCCCAATCATATTTATGTTGCAAAAAGGTCTTTCGTGTAAACGTATAAACTCAGAGTTTATACCCATTGGGCAAAAACTTGCTCAAAGTCTGCAAAAAAGACAACGTCGTTCTAGCGTCTTTAACTTTGAACAAGTTTTCGCTTAATGGATAAATGGATTTATGTGTGTATTTACCAATAACAATATTTTATGTACTACGATTCTCAAATGTTATTTGATAACAGCCTGCTGGCACACGACGCACGACGTTGAAACAACATCAAAGCAGCGTCGCGAAGTCGTTTTGATGACGTTTTGACGGTGTCCGACGTCAAGCATACAGTGGTCGACGGAAGAGTAAATAATCACTGCGAAGGAGTAATTTTTAAATATTGTTTCACGTTTCTTGTTCACGTCTCTTGTTCAACCACTCATTGTGAAAGACTTATCAAAATTTATTTTCACTGTTTCAGATTGATGAATCAGATCAACAACTACTATATCCGAAACAGATAGCACATATCGTTACTTCGAAAATTGTCAAATATAATTACCAAAGAGTTGCACTTATAAAAAGTGCCCAAAATTGCAACACTGCTTCAGTAGAAACGTTTCAAAGAGAAATTTCCACATTTTTTACATACACACATTCATACTGTCCGGATTTAAAGGACATGTCAGAAATACATTATATGTTTCAGGATTTGAAGGAATTCCATACAGTTCAAATCATTTCTTTGTTATCTGCATTTGATAACTTATTACTTGCAGAATTGTCAAAGTTACATGTATTCCACAAGGAATTAAACTGGCTGGTGATAAATTTAGACAAAGGGACATTGAAGACAATGTCTGTCAAATACACTAATATAAAATTTAAAAGAGAAGTGACGCTTGGTGTTTCATGGCAGCAGAACAGGTTTGTGCAGCACTTATGTAGTCGGTAGATTTTCACGGTAAAAATACAACAGTTTTAATCTGGATGTTTCCGAGATTACTTATTCGGTCGGTTTTAACGGTTGCACAATTCGTTTCCGGAAGTAGTTTTTCGCGCCATGTTTATCTTTCTGCTGCATCTAATCTTAAAGAAATTATAAAGTGCCTTACGTCAAAAGTTGTTTGTATCACATCATTTATAATGTTATATTAAGGATCGGGGTGTTTTTCAGTATCATTTTTAACTTGGTTCACACTAGAACTTATTAGAGAACCTCTCAAATATGTTTAAATAAAGCGTAAACAATGGCATTATGGGCAATGTGCTGCAGAAAATTATTGTGTAACAATAGATAGCTTCTTTTCTTGGCTGCGTATAGAACCCTTAGGTTAAAATTTTTGGAATATATGTTAAATTGGAAATCGAATGAGTTCTACAGGAGCATTGAAATCCGCAAAAAGTAGATAATAAACAGTCAACGGTTTGATGAACCCTGTGAAAAACTGAAAAACGTCCTTAAAACCAGATTTTCAATATTATTCCTTTATTTCTACCCATTCCTGACGAAAAACTTGCCACTTAAGCCCAAAAAGGGCCTAGATGAAATCTTTCTCTATAAAAAATGTAAACTTAAGCACAAAGATTTTCGGTTTATTACCTTTATGGTGTGTACGTATAAAGATAATAAACCAAATCGTGCTGATTTTTAAACAAATTTTATGTTTACCTTTTTCATAAAAAGACAAACCTTTTTTTTAGGAATTTTTCACACATTATCAACGAAACATTGAATATACAAACAAACATGAAGAACACTTCAAGTAGTGTGAAAAAGTTACCATTTGTAAGGATAGCATCAGTATTGTATCCCCCACTCATGTTCGAACTACCACCTACAAGATATGATTACTATGATAAGGGAACATGTAAACAAGGGTTACTTTGTAGCATTCCACCAAACAGAAGAAACAAAGAAACAGAATGGAGAGTATCGTGCTGTTCAGGGTTACTTATTGAATATTTTAAACGACTTATAAAAGATATACGACTTACACAAATGATTGAATTTCGCTATGAGATTTATATGGTAGAGGATGGAACCTTTGGTGGTTTTGTTAACGGATCATGGACAGGCATAATAAATGATGTTTATACTGGTAAAGCAGATGTTGGTTTACAAGCTGTAACCACATTATCTGATCGCGTACCATATGTAGATTTTACCGAACCAATATTAGCATCAACGTTTGGCATTGTCCGTCGTGTCAACGAACCAACGCTAAAAGTCATAAATTGGGTATTTTTAGATCAAATTGAGTTTAATTTATTGATTGTAATCGCCATTACATTCTTTTCTTGTTTGATATTAATTTTTATCTTCGAGAATGTTTCTTTACATGTAATAAAGGAAAAGCGATATCAAACCAGAGAGATTTTTTCTTACTTATCAGGGTTACTTTTTCAAAGAGATTTAGGAGGAAAGACTCCAAAACGATGGGCAAGTCGTTTCCCATCTATCGCATATGCAGCTGCTATGACAATTATTATGAGTACCTATACTGCTGATTTGACTGCTTTGAATATTGTATATGATAATTCAGATGATTTCAAAGGAATATCGGATACAAGGGTAAGATATTTTACTTATACACTTTCGACCAATCCCAGTAAAAAGTCCACAGTAAAGACACTAGAACAATGTCGTACGAGATTGTTCTAGCGTCTTTATTGCGCACTTTGAGCAAATCTTTTGCCTACTGGGATTTCTTTAGGTCCACGCAGCGTGACTACCATATATGGAAATACACAGCCCAAATACGGGAATATACGCTACCATATTCGGTAAACTCCATATTTGATTTAACAAAACTTGTCTATATCGAACGTTGTGTTACAAACTTGAAGTAGTAAGTTACAGCGCCCGTCTGTCACGAAAGTATAGATAAATTTTTTTGCCACTGGGTAATGCTAGAACTTGCCGTCGCCTAGCAAATAAACTTTCAAATAGCCTGTTTACACAACTGAAAGGTAGTAAATTATGAAAATGCCTTAAGGCTAAAATACAGGACCATGACCCTCTGATTATTTTGCAGAGTAACATTTTTGAAAAGCTTGTTTTTGAAGAAAAATTATTTGTTTTATTTTGCCTTACCTTACCGGGTCGAGAGTTCGTCTCGAGTCTATCTGACGCTTTCCTTTCATCCACTTCTATCCCCCTTCACATTTGGCAAATCTTCAGTGCGACATCCGATATCATTTGCAAGTTGGTGCACATATGTTTGAGCTGGTCTTCCGACTAACGTTCTTCCAGGAGTTGGTTGCAACAGTAATAAGTCACTTGCAAGTTTGTCAGCTCGTGTTGAGGACTTATCGAAGGATTCTAGTGTAGATGCCATCAAGAGAAGCTTCTTGCTGTTTGGTTAGTATCCACGTTGTGGAGCCATAGAGAAGTACCGATTCAACAGATGCTAAAGAAATGTCTTTTCAGGTTGTCAGGCAACGCGGACTTTCAGATTTTCTCTAGTTAGTTAAGAACTTCCCATCCCTTAACTTTTCAAAATTTAAATGTCTCTTTTTGTTGACTGGATATTGCTGCTAAGGTAGTTGAGCTCTTATACTGGTTTGATGGAGGTTCCACTATTAGATGTAATTTTCTGTTCACGTTGATTGTTGATTGTATTCCGTTTTATCAGTGTTGATGTAGAAGCCTATTTCTCCTTCTGCTTCTTCCACAAGGTGTAAAAGTTTTGTTGCATCTGCGATGGAGTTAGTGGCAAGAGTAAGATCATCAGCATAATCTGTGTCTGTTATTGTTTTATCTGGATATCTTAAACTCTTTGCCTTGGTAAGTGCGAGACCAAGTTATTTGTGAACATTAGCTGTGGAACATAGAACATAGTCCAGGCATATCATGAAGAGATATGGAGTCAGCAGGTCTCCTTATAATACTCCATCCACTATATCAAGAAAGTTCTTATATAGCATCATGATTGCTGAAACTGTTTGAGCTGGGATCCTATAGATATGCAGTATGGCTTCCATCTTACTCCGATAGGTGGAGTTAAATGCTTTGGAAATGTCGACAAACACAAGGACTGCATGAAGGTTGTTGGCTTTAACTCTTTCTATTATATGTCTTACAGAAGGAGGTTATATATCTTGGATGCGATTACTGAGAGTGTCATTCTTCTGTAGTTATTTGTTATTCCAACATTCCCCTCCTTGGAAAAGGTAAGATGCAGCCTTCTGCTCAACATTGAATATTGCAGGGATCGTAGTTCGTCCTTAAAATCTCCCATCTTTCAAATTTCTGAAGGAATGTTGGAATTCCTTTATGTTGAAGTCTCCAGTCTTAATATCGAGTTGGTAATTGATAATTATCTTGATAGGCTTGACTGTGATTCTTAGAGGTTTACCAAGTAAGTCTTGAAAGTGACTTTTCCATTTCTCGATTCTCTCGTCTTGGTATTTTGCTTTCAGTTTTGCTTTGTTTGTGATTTTGTGACCACTTATCTCATTTATTGTCTTCCAAGCTGCGGCTATTTGTATTTTTTCTGCAGCATTAGACATGATGTTGAATTTGGACTCAAAGTATGTCAATTTGATTGGTTTTAATGGCTTCTTTTAGCTCCTCTTCTGCCTTTTTAAATTTTCTGGTATTAGCTCTTAAACAGTTGTAATTTTTTAGCTGAATTGCTTCTTTTAGTTTAAGGCGTTTCTCAGTTACTTCTCCAGTTTCCAAAGGAACTTTGCGTTTGATTTTTGGTTTTATTGGAATACATTCTGCTGCTGCTTCTCTACAGGCAGTTTTAAAATTGCAATATGTTTGATTTGCATTGTTGCTTTCACTATTTTTCAGTAGAGCGGCGAATCTGTTTTTCAGTGATATTTTAAAACTATCTGAAGTATCATTTTTTGATTCTTAATATTGACCAATAATACCCAGTGTACTGAGCAGTCTCAGGTTGAGTCGGATTTTGGCTGAAACCATTCGGTGACCGGAACTAACGTTTTCAAATGAGTTGTTTCACAGTTTAGTGCTCAGTTATTCTACTTTTTGTTGATGAAGATATAATCTAGTTGGGATTTTGTTCTGTTTGGATAAGTGAAAGTCCAGTATTTTGCATATTTCTTTTGAAATTTTGTGTTCAGGCACAATAAGTTGTTATCTTTCACGAAATCCCCGCAGCATAATGCCATTTCTGTTTGTGATAGTGCGGAATGCATATTTAAGAGATGAGAGTTCTGTATAGAAGAGTTCGATTTCGGTTTCTTAGTTTGGTGGACTGTAGCAACAGATGATAGTTGCGTTATTGCTGCCGTTTAATGGTGCAATCATTATTCTTGGTGCTATGGTCTCAATGTTGTTGAGGGCTTGCTGAGTTTTAGGGCTTAGAAGCATTCCAATGCCACTAGAAGTTGCATTGGCGCTGTTGCTCTATGTTGATGAGGTTATTAGGATCCACTGTTTTCTAACATCATGGTGTTTTAGAAGAATTTTCTCGTAAAGGCAACGATGTTCTTGAACGCATAGCATTTGTTGATTATGCATTTCAGCTGAAGCAACAAGTTTTCCGACTTTATAATCAGCTGTTAGAGTACATGTGTTAAATGTCCAAATAAACTGCTCGTTTTTGTATTTCAGTAGGTGTGCTTTCGTTCTTGATACGGTAGTAGATATTTTGACTGCATACAGTGTCGATTAAAACGCGCCCCTTGTTGACACGCGCAGCAGGCAATGCGATTTGAACGACAGAGTAAGGGTATCATCATTTGGATCTTTTGATGGCTTGTAACGACTACAATTATTAGATTAGTCGTGTGCAGTGTCCAACTAACTAGGAATAATTGGATCTCTTCCATTGTCATAGGATCCTCTGCAAAACACCCGTTTGATTGAGTCCAGAAATCTGGTCTTTTAGATTCTGCATACCCTCTAACCCAACATCCTGCTCCTGATGTCTTCAACGTAACCCTGGTCGGGTGGCTACCGGGTGTTAGGCCTTGCCAAAGGACAACCAGCCATTTTATATTTTGGCCTACCCACTTTCAAAACAGTTTCACCGATCCTGTTACAAGATCAGTTATACACTGTTCAATTTAAACTGATCGTTTTGCCTTTAGATGTCTATTTTTATAGGTAAAATTCATAGAATATTAAGATGTATGACGCTGAACCAAAATTATGTTTCTATCCTGTCCACCCGTCACCACCAACATTTTTCATTCCCGTTTTACAGTAGCGAGCAAACGAGAGCAGATTAAGATTAACAGCATATAAGATCCTTAGTTATCAGAAATTATGTACCTTACTGTTTCCTGTGGACCCAAAGTATGACTTGTCCGTTCGTCACTTTTTCACAATCATGTAACAGACCCCTTATTATCAGAAATTGGGAAGGAAACAAGGTTTTGTGACACAAAAACAAACATTGATTGATCAAGGCAAATTACTAGGAAAAATATGTCAAAACAAACAAGGCCATCGAGCGCAGTTAACAATTTTGTCCATAAATTATGTATATGACGTAACTGTCTATTGAATTTGAAACAAACATGACCATGTGAACGATGCAAGTAAACTAAACAATAAATGTGCACTTACTAAAAGCAAGAACCACTTAAAATCACCAAAATCCAGCACGAAACCACCTACAACCATCCCGAAACCACAACAAAACAACCTAAATACTAACCTGAAAATTACCTTAAGTGTATGCGCTTAAATACGACAAAACCAGGCTTCCTCTTCAGGATTTGACTCCATGCTCGTTAAAGTTCGCATAATATCCAAATATCCATATAAATTTTAATTGTTAATTCTGCAGCAAACGTAAGGCCCTCAGGGTATGCAGTGTACCAATAAGTACACTGTGAGTGGAAAAGCGAACAGTAACTAAGAACACAATCTAATCTATTGGCTCTTAGTAAAACACAGGGTACCCACATGGGCAGACCAGACCTAAAACCAAGGAAAAACTAAAAATGGTGATCGAATCTGGAAAATGAATTGTCACTAAAGTGAGAGTTGATCATCTGTTTAATATTCAGAATGTGAATAATTCAATACAATGAGCCTGATATCCACTTATCTGAATCGCTGGTGAAACGGCTCGATCGATTTAATTTTATTCGACTAGCTGCTTAGTATAATAATTTCAACTTTCTGCTTGATTGTTACTCGATCGATTGTTTTTCTACCAATCAGATTTTATCGAAAGCGACCTGATCCGATCCAAATTTAATTTGAGTGGAATCAGCCTTTATCAGTGCAAACAATTTCGCACGTTAAGTATTATTTTCAGACGGATTTCAGACAAATAAGGACAGATCAATCAAACAAGCGATTGTTACAAGTGCTATTCCATTTAAAAATCTACTTGAACTGCGACTCTTTCCAATTTTCGTAGAATCTTAGTTTTGCGAAGCCTAAATATATCACCTGTCTCTTCAAATTGCGTAGCTAGTTAAAGTGATTCTATAACTATCACGTGATTTGATCTTAAGAAACTGTTCAAATGAAATATTATCGATGTACCAGTACAGATTGAAAACGAGCAGAAAATATACGGGTAATAGATATGTTAAGGCGAAATTATGTTTTTTGTTTAAATGAATTCAGAATGCTCTGCTTTTATATTATTTCAGGTTATTAGTGCTGATTGTGGGTGGTTTTGGGAGGTTTTGTGGGTGGTTGTAGGAGGTTTCGTGGTCGTTTTGGAGTAGTTTTAGATGGTTTCAGGTGATTCTTTATATCAGCAACTACGACAATAAATTATTCGTTAATAATAACCAATGACCTTAATAACTTTAAATAACTTTATCTGTGCAGTGACTTCCACTTAGAGTAGCCAAATCAAGGCAGGGAATCAATAGACAGTCACTGCACAAAAAATAAGTTATTGCATTGTAACAAGCTCTACTTTGAGCAACAAACGCTTCGTTTTCATTGTTTTATGAAAAGGACTACCTACGAAAAAAACTGAAATTGCGAGAGAAGTGAACAAAAAGCCTGGACTCCTGGATAACAAAATCGATGCATAGATTGGCTTGCAATGGATTTGTTTCTTCGGTACAAACAAATCAATCCATTTCAGCTCATTGACTCGGAACTCTCCTTTGTATATATTACTTTGATACTCTTTAGATACTAAATCCAACAGAGAATTTCAAAGTTGGTGTTATGGATAAAACTAGTTTCCAATATTACTTAATGCAAAAACCAGCTACGTATGACGGCATCAAGAATAACCTTATGCCAAACGATCTGGCTGCAATGAAAAGCCTTGTAGAAGGGTAAGTTTAAGTTTATCTCGTCCCAACCCTCGGCCCCCGACGTCTTATCAACTTTGACAACTTTGACGTTGCAGCGCCAAATCTCTTTGGTGTTGATTAGTCGTCGAATGTCCACTGGGAAGGCTTTGTAGATCCAGACTGAGAATGAACCAGTTAATCTTACCTATAAATAATTCATTGTTCCCGATTAGTTACTAAATATTTATTGGATTCAGATTCAGATTTATATTAATTTACAAATACATGAAAACGAGGCGTTCGCTGCTTTCACTAGAAACTTGTTAAATAACATAAATAGGTCTATTGATTCCAACCTCGATCCCAGCGCTTCTTCTCTAATTTAGAAGTCAAGAGAGAAGAAGCCCTGGGATTGAGGTTGTATTGATTCAATATGCCGAAGACATACGGAGAATCTTAAATAAGCAAAAAAGGGTCGTGTAAAATTATGTTGAAAAACCGGTGGGCACGATATCTACTGAATGTCAAAACGACGTTGTTTTGACTTTAAAACGACGTATTTTTACGTTCATTAGGCAATAACGCACATAACACTGATTTTACTCTTTCCTGTTTTCTTCGTGTGTTGATAACTCAGTGAGTAAAACTTGTTCAAAGTCCGCAAAAAGACGCTGAAACGTTGTTCTAGCGTCTTTACTGCGGACTTTAATCAAGCTTTTGCCCGCTGGCGAATAGCATATCAAATATACCCGCAAGCAGGCAAATAATTTGTTTCAAGATTGACACACAACATCTCTCCTGTAGCCTGTACTACAAACTCGACGTCTGGCGAGAAAGCTTTTGCCGCGGGGCGGGTCTGCGAAACAGGCTACTCTCCTGCGGTATGGATTAAATTACTTCTGTTTTTTTTAGTAAACTGGACGCATACTTTGGTGATTACGCTTTCATGAAACACCTTATAACCAAACCGCTATTTTGTTCAAAGCTAATGGTGTATGAAGAATTGAGTGTGTCTATCTTTAGTGCATTTCCTGTCCAAAAAAATTCAAAATGGAAAAAAATATTTTCAAATTCCATGTTGAATTTACGTGAAACTGGTCAATTTGATTTTCTTATGAATGAATGGATATTTTTACCTGGCTGTCGTACAAACGAAAACAAACCAAAAGGTTTTACATGGAGATATTATGGTGCGTTGCTAATAGTAACAGCATCTAGTATTGTTTTTTCAGTTTTTTTATTAGCTTGTGAGAACGCATATCAAAGTTTTCATAGACGACGAACGAGAGACTCAAACGTTCTTTTATAAATCTTTTTTTACTACATTGAGTGAAGACTACCGAATGCATTCCAATATTTTTTCCGTATATGAACCATGTATAGTTCCTTTCATAAAACAATGAAATGGAGGCGTTCGTTGCTCAAAGTAGAACTTGTTACAATGCAATAACTTCCTTTTTGTTTAGTGACTCAAGTCGCTGCACAAAAAGGAAGTTATTATGTTGTATCAAGTTCTACTTTGAACAACCAACGCCTTGTTTTCATTGTTTTATGGAAAAGTCTATTGTCATATGTTTTATATGTGGGAATATTCTGAACCGTATTCTACAGTTTTGTCGGGTGTGTTCCTTATATTTTCTATTATTTTAATTTGTGTTAGCTATCATTATATTTATCATCTTTTTAAATTTTGATTATTATTTATTGTATTTAATGTATTATTTTCCATTTAAATATATAAAAAGCTAGATTTTCAGTAGACAACATCTTATTCAAAGTTAGCAGTAAGGACTCTAAACGACGGTGCATGCTAGTATCTCCACTGCTGACTTTGAAGACGTTTTTGCTCATTGGGAGGGTGGTATAGATACAAGAAGGTTACGATGAATTTCATCAGTTGCCACCCATATTGCAAACGCATTATATATATAAAAAGCTTAAATCGTATCAAAATTATAAGAGTATCGGTAAATTTCGAGTTGGGAGTTAGGTTGTTGCTAGTTGTGAGTTGCGAGTTACTATTTGGCGGGTCAAAATTTCCGTACAAATAGCCTTTAACCAATTAAACACACTTAAATTGAGTCTTTAGGTCAGGATTCCAAATCGGTCTCAATGTTTTACAAAGAAACATTGATATTCGCTTTTGGGGAAGATCAAGTAATCTCCATACGCATGCGCAAACTCTAAATACATCTATATCATGGGTCAAACCATAATTTCGAGTCGGTATTAACCCTATTTTAACTAAACGTTTTGGGCAAAGTTATTTCCTGAGGGGATTCGGTCTCAATGTTTTGCAAAGATACTTTTGTTGGGAAAAAATCGTGTAACTTGCCCATTCGCAGACACTAAAGAAGTCTAAATTATGTTTTCCGGCCAGAATTTCAAATCAGTATAATAGTGCAGTATGGAAAACAGGATGGAATAAAGACACTAGATACATGACTTATTTGTAGATCAAAATTTCGAATGTAGGCCTTCATAAAGAATCATCGATATTTCCTTGATGTCAAGTTATTTTTATTCCCGTGTGCGAACTCAAAATACTTCTAATTCGTGTGATTGTCTCTGAAGTTCAAACGGGTGTTATTGTCGTCACAAAGAAACAGTAATATTCACGTTTGAAATAAACGTATAAGCGCATGCTATCTCGAGCAATGTGAGTGATCACGTTGTATTCATTTGTTTCATAAACTGTTCTATAGATTTCACTATAGTGAATCATGAAGGGAATCAGTCATGATTTGAATTGTCCAAAGAGAAGAATGTCAGATTTTTTCAGAATTTTCCAAAGAGAAAAATGTCAGACTTTTTCAGATCGAAAATGTTGAAGTTTCTGTGTACAGCACGGAGTCAGAATCAAAATTCCAATCCAAAAGGTCTAATTAATCACATTTAAAGCCTGCTTAGGGGTATACGTAAATACACCATTAGGAGGCATTTAGTGTAGTGGAAATTACTTGAATTGTTTTCCACACAGGAATTTATTTAAACTTTGAAAACGATTCGAAATTCTGCATAAAAATACGAGAAATTGCCAAGCTCGTCCCCAGCACTTTTTGATTTTTTTTGATTTTTCTCGGAAGGTCCGATAAAAATAAAAAAAAAAGACAAAAAGGGCTGGGGACGAGCTTGGAGAAATTGCTTGTGAAACATTGATACCGATTCGAAATGGAGTCTGCTAAATTACGTGGGTGTCGTGCCATCGTGGGTCTCGTGGGTTACGTGCCCTCGTGCCCTCGTGCCTTCGTGGGTCTAGAATTAGCTCGTGCCT
>JAULBZ010004114.1:0-15261 GCA_032360805.1 Neoturris breviconis
TTTCAGCCAACTTGGCTGAAAATATTCTGAAAAATCTCTCCTCCACAGTGATGACCGGCTGTTATTTCGAGCCCTGGGACTGTGATTATTGCTTTTATTTCAAGTGCTGATCTAAATTCTTTTTACAAATTTGGGTGCAGGTTTGTATTCCATTTTTCATAAAGATGGTTATATTGGATGTCCATTTTATACAGTGAGTAGAACTTCAGCTTTTTTTTACACAAAAGGCATCCTTCCATTTTCCAAAATTCTTCTTTTGTTTTCGCCTTTGTTAAAATGGAGACTTCGTTAATTCAGACTGTTTTCTTAATAGCTACACTCTTAAATTCCTTTCAGTATTTGACGTCATAAATTGTTTTTATAAAAGTGGATTGTGGTTTAAATATAGAGTTTGATATTGTTTTCAGATAGCAACATTGTTGCCAAGGATTGTGTTATCAACTTTCGTGTTGCGTTTGTTGACAAATATCTAATTGTGTATTGGAAAGAGTAAACGTAATAAGATATTGTTTAAATGTTCTTAAAAAGAGTATTTCCTTTCGGGTTTTTTGTTGTTTTAATTCAAATATTTTCGTAGATTGCATATTGATTGCTTAATATTATTGTTCTTTCTATTTCGGGAGATTAAATTTGCGAAAATTTGATTTTAATTTTTATTTAATTGAAATTATTCGTTTTTAATGACAGGATAATAATTTCCCATGACTATTCTGTATTGTTTGTTTATTATCATCATTTATAATTTGTGAGTTATACCTTAGGACAACTTTCTTTTTGCGTTAGCTAATATTAGTGATTGTTAGGGAAATTTTGTAAATGGCTAAATTTAGGTGACGCAAAAATCAAAATTTCACCAATTTTTTTTGTAGCCAGAAATTATGCTCAAACATCTCCTCCATAGTGACTATTTTCTCTTATTTTGACCATTGGGATAGTATCATTCGGAGAGTAGAAAATACTCAACGACGTTAAGGCACATTTTGAGATACGTCGGATACATCAAAATATACTTCTAATTACGCTAATTCAGCAGAAATGCATCATTATGACGTCATAAAATCTATAAAAATGTACAGATTGTGCTGAATTAGCATAATTAGAAGTTATTTTGACGATAGAAGTTATTTTAACTTTTAAAATGCAAAGTTTAAATGTTTGACAGATAACACCTATCCAGCCCGATTGGTTTTCTGGATTTTTATTGGTTTTAAGCCTATGACATCATATTTTGTAAGCAATGACTTAAATTTTTGGCCAAATTTTTATTCCTCTAAAAAAGTTAGATTAGGAAAGTAAAATTCTCATGAAGCGAAAATGAATTTTGACATTGAAAAACAGTAAATTTTGCTGACAAAAATGCACCGGTTTCTGTCTCCCAAATTTTAAATAATTATTTTATTGTGTTATATTCATTTCTATATTCTAAAAAAAGGTGTTACGGATTTGCAGATATCACTTTTGCTAAAAATTTGGTATATATTTGGATTCCAATCCTGAATATAACTGCTGGAAATTACTTGTGGATGAGTGTTTTTGAGTAAAGTTTTCAGCTTTCAGTTTCTGGAAACTATGCTTACAACAAACTCTCCTCCATAGGTGAAATCTGGCAGTTATATTCAGGTTTGGTTTCTTTAGGACAATAGAATCAATTAGTTAAAATACCCTTCTTCGTTGTCGTAGTTTTTAACTAAAGTCAAGCGATAGCTGGGAGTAGCCATTCCTTAATGAAACCCTATACTGATAAATATCTGATACTTCTAACTGCACCATTTTTTTGAGGTTTCGATTACTCAATTCTTGAAACTGTATCTGCATTATTTGACATTTTCAAAAAGTCTTGTGACAAATACACACATGAGTATTACTCACGTTTACATATATCAAGTAGGGGAATAAATTATGTTTGGTGCTCAAAGTACAAGTAAACAACCTTTGCGGAGGAGTAATTCTGAGCATAGCTTCAGGTTACAAAGTCTAAAGCTGTGCTCAAACATCACTTCTCCACAGTGATTATATTCTCATATTTAAAATATGTAGTTCTCGAATCTGACACAAGTTTGTTTACCTCCTTATTATTGTTATTATAACCAATTTCTATAATAAGTGTTAAACATCACCTATGGAGGAGTGCTTTTTTATACAGTTTTCAGCTTTAAAGATGAAAACTGTTCTAACAAAAACACTCTCCCACAAGTAAATATCCAACAATTATTTTGAGGCGTGATAACAATGCACATAATAGGCTGACCACAAGCTTAAATTCTCAACAATTTTGTTTTAGCAACGTCTGTATCATTTTGAATCACTTGAGACGTTATTGTAACATTTAAGTGTAAGAATTACAATCGGAGACAAGCTATGCATAATTTTAATTCTTATCTCCCATCCTATTATATTGTCATGTGGATCTCAAGTACATGACGGTACTCAATAAGCTATCGTTTTCGTAGAAAGTGTGAGAATGGAAATAACCTAATCCCTAGTTTGTTTCTATTTCTGACTCAAGAGATGCATTACGTGCTGGATTGGAAGGAATTAACCTTGAAACACCTTGACACATTCTTTTCTGGTGCAGCGTGCAGGTTCACATAACAAATAATCTAGAAATCATTCAGCATAATTTTTATAGCTAATCCCAAGAGATTTAATGATGAGATACCCATGCACATAAAGATGTCTTATGCCGCTTATCAATAAGTACTTAAAAATGAATTTTTAAGAATAGAACGATTATCAATCAGCACATTTGAGTTTGTAAGGATAGAACGTTTGAAGCATGATGATGTTTTTTAATATTGTTTTCCAACGGGACAAGGGACCATCTCCCATTTTTTTCCCAGGAAAAGTGTGCTGAATCAATGATCTTGCAAGCTTATTAACTTAACACTTTATTGTAGATTAATCTTTCTAAATATATTTTGATTTTGACTACTTTAAAGCCTCTACAGTATCTTCTATTTGAAACGAATTTTGGAGATGGCTCCTAAAGCTTTTGTCTATTAATAGCTAATTTTCTCTAGGGGAGTCACAGTGCTGAATCAGCAATAAAATGATAAGTAATATTTAAAATATGAATAATCTGAAAACAATGTATTGTTTACACTGGAATGAATATTTTTGCACTCATTATTAATGTGTTGATGTTTATTTAAAAGCAATACAATGTATCTTTACTCCTCCCACTATATCCTTGTTAGTTAACTTCCTGATTTGCGTGGATTTCCTTAAATCCACTTTAAAGATCATCCGCAATGTTTATAAAGGAAACTGTACTCCTTTGAGGTTTTAATTTGCTTTTTGTGTTTATTCTTATGGGAAGGTATGTCCTTTTGACATAATTTTTCCTTTTTCTTTTTGCTATTTAATTTTGTTATTTAAGCCCTTATCGAACTCAAAATTCTCAAAGTTTTTTGCATCCTCTAATAGTCAGGCTATTGCAATATCCTTCAACAGCAAGCATGTCACACATATCACAAGCCCTATAAAAATTGATTTGTTATTTTTTCCAATATTTGTTTATTATAGGAAGTTGGGCTTTTGTTCGTTATTTTTAATAGACTCTCATTTTGTTTCTTTTTAGTAAAATGGAGAATTTATCTGGTAAGGAGCCATTTCCAAAATTCGTTTCAAAAAAGCAGTCAATTGCAAGATTAATCGCTAATTCAGCACTCTTCCCTGGGAACGAATTTTGGAGACGGTCCCTAATTGGCTTAATTAAAATAACTCAAATTTATTCAAGCGAATCTATTATAATATGTGTATTTCCCCTTTTTCATTATAATAACAATTATTTGTTGATGTATTTCAAAGAATAAAACAGTAATTTCAAAATTCACTTACATCCACTAGAGTGTAAAATTAGTTCAATCGAAAGGAATCTCTGAGAACATTGATATACCTAGTGGACAAAAAAACTTGTTCAAAGTCAGCAGTAACAATGTCGAACGACGTTGTTCTAGTGTCTTTAATGCTTACTTTGAACAAGTTTTTGTTTACTGGGTATAACTGCTGTATTTAAAAAAACCCTGAGAAATTCTAAAAATCATAAAAAACGTAAAACTTTAATTTTGGCTTGTGATTCACATACAGCACTAATAATACATAATTTTGCCTGCAAAGAATTTAGACTTTGTAATTTTCTTTTTCCTTTGGAAGCTTGGTCAATATTAGTCATGATAATATTGCACAATAATTAGAATAGGGAACGTGCATTTTGTTTAATTCAATATTTCAAAATCAATCATTTATTTGATGAGGTTGAAATAAATAGCAAATAATCATAGTGGAGAAGTAATATTTGAGGATATCTTCAAAATTAAGCATTCTCAAAAATTCACTCCTCCACAGGGATTATTTGCCCTTATTATAAGCAGGGCTTATCAGGCCTCTGAATTCACGTCGGCATTCTTCTGTGGAGGAGCATCTTGGGAGGCTAATTTTCAGCCAAGAGGCTGCAAATTAGTCTCCAAAGATTCAGGGGCCTGGCTTATTATTTTATGAGTCAGCAGAAAACCTGTTTAAAGTCCACATAGGGTGGTCATAGGTCCTGGAAAACCTTGAAATCCTGGAAAAGTCCTGGAATTCTATTGATCCTGGAAATATCCTGGAAAAGAACTGTTTTTTAAACATATTGACCTGAAAATCATGGAAGAAAATTTCAGCCAGTCTACTTATTTTTTAGTTGTATACTTACTGTTTTAGTTTAGATTTTTATCATAATGAACCAATTTTGTTTATCATATCTCATCATGTTGCTATCAAGGAGGGGGTTTTAGTGTTTTACTGTACTTTTCACAACGCATAATTATCTTTGAACTACTGTAACTGGGCATCAAGCCTTCATCTGAAATTTAGGATTTTTATTTCATTAAAATAGCCTCGAAAATCAATGTAGAGGTTGTCTAAGAGGATCTAAATTTCAAAATTTTATTCATCGCCCGATCATGGTGGGAGACATTTATAGGCATTCTATAATTTATTGCCAACATATCCTGGAAAAAGCTAAATATCTCCAGGAAAGGTCCTTGAAGAGTCCTGGGATTTTGAATTCATTTTTGTGTGGCCACCTTGCCACAGTAAAAATGCCAGAACAACATTTTTTAACATGTTTTTGCGCACGCAGTATCATAGTTTCTGTGTTTGCTAAAAGTGCTTATAAGAATCCTGATAGTGAAACTGATAGTGACTTTGTATTTACCCAGCGGGATAAAACGAACGATGTTGTTCTAGTGTCTTTACTACAGACTTTGAACAAATTTTGATCGACTGGGTATACGCCAGATAAGGAAAACCAAAAAATGTACTAGCAGCAATGTTTTACAATCTACAGTATCATGCTACCCAGTGAACAAAAACTTGTTCAAAGTCCGCAGTAACGACACTAGAACAACGTCGTTCATCGTTCATACTACAGACTTTGGACAAATTTTTGCCTAATGGGCAGTTACATAATTCATTGTTTAATATGAATTTAAATTTGTTTAAAATTACATTTCGTGATAACTTGAACACGACACTATTACGTAGTTTCCCAGCCGGCAAAAACTTGTTCAAAGTCAGCAATATAACGTTAGAACAACGTTCCAAGAACGTTGTTCTAACGTTATTTTGCTGACTTTGAACATGTTTTTGCCAGCGGGGTTGCAACAAATACCATACTAAAACATTGTCCCGTGTATTGCCACATTATATAGTAGCTATTTTGCCTATTCTCTATGTATATATCACATGTTAAACACGCAGTTTGCACGTGTTACTGTGCTTAAAATAAGAGTAAATAATCCCTATGGAGGAGGGATTTTTGAGCATACCTTCAGGCTTTATAGCCTCAATAAGCAATCCTCCACAGTGATTTTTATTGTCTTATGTTAAGCACATGTTACATATGATTTTGTTCTTTGCAGAAAGGTACACATAAGAGGATTAACATACCTTATTTTTTATTTGTGTGTAATGTCTGTACTTTTAACAAAATAGTGTGACCTAAGCAATCCTAAAATCGACAGGCTTAAAGTCCATAACTTTATGCCTGGTTCACAATAGTGACAATACATATTATCAGGAATAATTTCCAGCGCAAAAGTTTAAGGAGATATTTGAAGTGTTATTATATTATAATTTTCAGTGCTAGAATTTACCCAGCGAACAAAAACTTGTTCAAAGTCCGCAGTAAAAACGCTAAAACAACATCTTTTGAATTTCCCACTGGGAAATATTCTTACCAGTGTGAAATAAGCGTTAGTTGATTTATATGCTATCATTATAATTTCTAAATAATTATTCCAAAACCTGCCTTCACCCTCCATTATTGATCATAACTTTACCCAACAATACTTAAAGCCGTGCTGAAAAACCATTTCTTCACAGTGATTATTTACTCTAATTTCGAGCACTAGATTCATTTGCCTGAATAAGTGCCTGGTCATATTATCCCAGTGGGAAAAACATGTTCATAGTCCGCAGTGAAGACACTAGAACAACTTTTTCAGTGTTTTTTTAGAGTCTTTAGTTCGGAGTTTGAACATGTTTTTGTCCACTTGGATCTTGATGACAAGATCTTAGGAATGAAAAATATTATCGATCTTTTTTGAACATTTATCTTTAGTCTTTCTAATATTATTCAGTTGACGTGATGCAACTTTGCATTTCTAAGGTTTTTTCATTTGGGAATGTCCCTACTTTAATAAAACAAATATCTATGGAACATGCAACGTTGTTTTTGCAATTGATGCATTATATCTATCGCTGCCAAATCATCACCATTTCTGGAAGATACGTTATCATATTAACAACAAACAAAATATGTGTGTCTATGCTCTTCTACTTACCCAGTGAACAAAAAACTTGTTCAAAGTCCGCAGTAAAGATGCTAGAACAACGTCGTTGGACGTTGTTCTAGCATCTTTACTGCGGACTTTGAACAAGTTTTTGCCCACTGGGTACAGACAAGTACAGATAAATTCGAAATATACGGAGGAGCATTCTTATGTCTCCATACTGAGTAGATTTTTGTTTACGTAAATGAGGAGCTTACATCATTGAGATATTTGTTTACTTAAGTGTGCTTATCAAATATTTAAATCGTATAAATGCTCGAGCTTGCCACATTTATTATCCATTGTTACTACCGTATCTTACAAAGTGGTTTATACTCAAGAATATAAGGGAATTAAGAAAAAGTTAAAATGGGGATTAATGGGTAAGTGTATTCATTAGGGGTTAATGTCCTGGGAGTTTTCAAGTGGGTTCCAGTCCTCTCAAATATATAGCGTCCCACCTATTCCATCCTGGATTGTAACCTGAACATGACCTGGACAATTTTGTTTACATGTAAATCTGTGGTACTGTTTAATATTTTGTTGATTTGAATAAAGGTACTTATTCACATTTTCCTTATATTTATTTATTTTTTACTATTTTTATCTAACCTCTGTGAACCTCTTGAAACAATCTGTTTTAATTATGTGTTTCAACCATAACTAAATGACAGTTACCAACTGATTGGTAGCAGATATTATTTCGTAATTATCGCTTTCTTCTATAGTATTAATATATTGGTTTGATTTTGAATGACATTTTTCTACGTTTGACTTTGAAACCTAACAATATGTAACTTTATAACCTAACTGTACATATTTACTCATGTTTGTCTCAGATGTTGAAAAACTGTCATTGTTTAAATTTTTGAGCGTAATAGGTATACTTAATCACGAATAGAAGCGCACCGTTATGACTTTAAAAAGTATTCGAACAAATATATGTTAAATCAATAAGGATGGGCGTGTTACAGTTAGAATAATAAGGGCGGGTGTCGAGTTTAGAATGTGGCAAATTCTATTTGATTTTCGATAAGAGGTACATTTTCAGTGGAAGAGTTAATCTTAACTATGGATTGGTTTTTCGTTCAAAAGCAACCGATCAATTGCATATTGTATACATTTTCTAATTGTATTACATTACTTTTCAGGTTTTCACGGACCAAACAAAAATCGAATTCTATTTTTAAGTTGTTGCCCAGTGGGCAAAAACTTGTTCAAAGTCTGCCGTAAATACGCAAGAACAACGTTTTCAACGTTGTTCTAGCGGCTTTATTGCAGACTTTGAGCAAGTTTTTGCCCATTGGGATAACACAAGATATAATCGCCCGTATATAATTTAAAATCAGCAAGCAGGTCAATGTCTCTTGAGGGCAGGTTAAACACATGCATACATGCATGCACGAATATTTTCTTTTCTCTGAATACTTGTCACACGAATGGACTTTACCCTTACCTAGAAAATTTCTCTGAATTTTGAATTTGCAGTTTCTAAATACCGCCTACATCAATATATGCCTTTTATTGTGAATGCCACAAATTTTAAATTATATTTCTGATGCGTGTAATATTAATTTGTTAATTAATTAATTTACTAATGGCATTTATTAAAGAATATAAATAATAACGACCAATGATAATGGCTAATTCAGCTTGTTGCCTCTGTTTGTTCAATTAAAATCAATGATATGTTGTGGAAAAGCCTATGCTAAGAGATCATCCCAAAACTTTATGCCATAAAGCAATTGCATTTAAAAACACTAAATTTGGCTAAAATTCTACCAGAATTTTATTTCGCAAAAGGGTGTTCAGGTGGATTTTCACTTAAAATTTTAAGCGAAACATGTTAGCACATAAAAATGAATTTTCAAAGTATAACTGAAGTCAACTTTTTAAGTGAAATTAGTTGACCAATCAGAATACAAAAAGTAATTTCTCTCCGAACCTTTTTCGCTTACATATGTAATTTTGTGGGAGCAGTGGCTTAGTGGTTAAGCGGTAGTGCTTATGATCCAGAGGTCCACCGTTAAGATCCATCCGCGGGGGAAGATTTCTAGTCACGTCCCTGGAAGCACTGCGGTCTACCTGTTCCACTGTAAAGTGGTTCCGGTCATATTTCAGGGTAAAATAAGGTATATTGAGGATTAAATCAGTAGAAGCAATTAAGATCTGGAGAGGGTAAAAATACTATCTTACCCAGTAGTGGCCTCGGCCTTGAGAGGGGGGGAGACGACTTTTTTTAGAAAAAGTGAAGATTCTTACCCAGTGGGCAATAACATGTTTAAAGTCAGCAGTAAAGACGCTAGAACAACGTCGAACGACATGATTCTAGCGTCTTTTCTGCGGACTTTGAACAAGTCCTTGTTCAGTCAACAGGTTAGCAATTAATTGGTTTCTTCAGTTCACAAAAATCAATCAATGCAAGTCATCACTGTGGGGGAGAGATTTTTCAGCATTAAAAAATGAATAGTAAAAAGGTTGGTGCAGCTATAACAGTTCATGTCTGACTAAAATTGTTAGAAGTTTTCAGTCAAATTGGTTGGAAATATACTGAAATATCTCTCCTCCACAAAACTAGGGAAATTCCTTCGTATGTAACTTAGCTACGTTATGTGTAAATATGGCTTATGCCACCTAACTGTCGTGTTTACTTAATAAACACCGTTGTTCAAACTTTCGCTTTGAAATATAAACGGATACATTTTTTGATACATTTTTTTTACGTATCCATTTACATTTCTGTTCTTTTTTGTTGTTGTTTTGGCAATGCGTTGATTTGTTGTATACTTACTTAGCAAAACGCTATAATCGAATATAAATATGTTTGCTGCTATTGGATTAAACCGGTGGGCAAACACTTGTTCAAAGTCCTCAGTAAAGACACGTCGAACAACTTTTTCACGTAAACACTTGACTGAGTTCAATTAAAGGATTAGAAAATATCTCCCAGTGAGCAAACACACTTAGTAGTCCGTAGTAAATGCACTAGAACATCGTTTTCAACGATCTAGCGTCTTTATTGCGGACTTTGAACAAGTTTTTATTCCACTGAGTTGATTTAGCTAACGTTAACATATATGAATCAGATAATATAACAGATCATTTTGAAACTGCAGGATACAAAACAAATGACAACATCTGTCTTTTATTGACTATTAATGAACCCAGTAGCTAAGCAAAAACTTGTTCAAAGTCTACAGTAATGACGCTAGAACAACGTTTTCAAAATTGGTCTAGCGTCTTTACTGCTGGTTTTGAGCGAGTTTTTGCCCACTGGGAACGGACTTTCAAAGAAGGGTGTTACATTTATTATCATGCAAGCTATTAGTCAATTTATCGATTATGAAGAAACTCGTTGGTTGCACGATTGATTACACTCTTTTCCACATATGTTATTTACGTTGGACAGTTTGACATTAAAAATGGCTACCTAACAGCTTTATGTGCATATGGTTGTTTGCAATATTTGTTTGAGTGACTTTTGTCAACAATAGTATTTAGATGACATTACTTTATGCGAAAGTCAAAAGAAGACATTCCATTGGTTGAAAAAACGTGTGGCGTCAATTTCTACCATTGAAATGTCTTCTTTTGGCTTTCGCAGCAACCGAGGGCTTTCTTATTAGGATTTATATGTGTTTAATTCTATACATTCCAAAGTAATTTTCATTGCTGGAATAGTTTACCACTGCAATAAGCAGGGGTCACCTGGAATAATACTTATCCCTATCGAACACAATCCTCATAGGAGGAACGGTTTCCTATCACCATAATCAGGGTTACCCATAGTTCTTATAACTATGAATATAATGTCTCATATTACGTCACATGCATTCAATCCACCAATCACCAAGCATTCTGTTGTATAAGTAAAATATCCCATCCTAATGTTTCAAAAATATTTTCTTCCTAAAAATCAATTGAAAAAACACCCGTTGATTATTGACACAGACGTAGATTAAGGCTGCATGATAAAATTTCTTGGAATGTTAAATACCACACCTGACAAAACCATGTAAATAAAAAGATCATATTCGGGGGACAATAACTTGTTCAAAGTTCGCAGTAAAGACGCTAGAACAGCGTTTTTAACATCGTTCTACCGTCTTTACTAAGGACTTTAAACAAGTTATTGTCCACTGGATATTCAAATTCGACACATTTGTGCATCATTCAATAAAGCGAATCAATCAATACTTAGCCATTGAGTATCGCACTCGTGTGTGCAGCTTTCAGAACACATTAAGGGTAGAATAGTTACTCGATCACAATGTTGGAATTCATGCTCAGGTAATGTCTTATTAACCCTTCATTAGTATGCTGTGAACCCCCTTAATTTTTAAATTTTGCTGTGAAAGTAACATAACAAAAATTATTATTCAGGAGGTTATTTTCTTACATATTTTAAAAATCTGCATCATACTTTTGTGACTTTTTGCCCCCTGAATCTTCTAGTACCTTCCCATGAATTAACAAATTTTCGGGGGTACCCACCCCCTTGCCCCACCACACTAACGAAGGGTTAAATTCCAAATAATCCTTTAATCTGGAATTTTGAAATTGTATCCGATGCTAATCTTTATGTATGTGATTGGTAATCGTTTGGTTAATCTTTTTATTTATGGTAGAGATTTAAAAGTTTCGAATTTTTTTCTTTCTAAAGAAACGATTAAGACAAGCAATTATAATTCTGAAACAATATAATTGTGTATGTCAGTAGAATGATATTCTGTTGTAAGTATATTCGTTGTCCTCTTTTCTATTGTATATTGTCCTCTATGACGTTAGTGTTCTCTGACGTAAGTGTCTTCTCTGACATAAAAAACATGAACCCAGTGGGTAAAACCTGTTCAAAGTCAGCAGTACAGACCCTAGAACAACGTTAAAAGAACGTTGTTCTAACGTTATTTTGCTGACTTTGAACAGGTTTTTGCCGGATGGGAAATACACTGAATAAAACAGCTCTAAATTTATTCACAAGATTATCTCTTAGGACGGATCTCCACTAGGCGAGTTCGTTGGCGCGAATTCTAAATGAAGCCATTACATTGGTTGAAAGAGACATCACCTGGCAGGGAACATAACTTTCAACCAATGTAATAGCTTTATTTAGAATTCGCGCAAACGAATTCGCCTAGTGGAGGTTTGCCTTTAGTAATGCAAAGATAGATTAGGGACCATCTGTGCAGAAGTGCATTAGGTCAATGAGCTTGCAATGGGTTAGTTTATCCAGTACGAAGAAACCAATCCGTTGCAAGATCATTGACTCAGTA
The DNA here is from genome assembly GCA_032360805.1 of Neoturris breviconis. NCBI lineage: Eukaryota > Metazoa > Cnidaria > Hydrozoa > Anthoathecata > Pandeidae > Neoturris > Neoturris breviconis. The sequence continues at coordinate 12,089 of JAULBZ010004114.1, forward strand.
CTCTCCTCAGTAGATTTTATTACTGAGACGGTCTCTTAACGAACAAATATTTTTTTAAATATTATATTTTTTTGTAGAATGAACATGAATGAATCTCCACAATACCTTCAACAACTTCTCAATTCAGCACAACATACAGGTAAGGAGAGTGTTATCTCAACAAACAGGCAATTTGATTGGTTACTTTGATATTACTAGTCAGGATGTGTTTTTATCCATTATTCTCTTCTCACAGCGAAAACTACTCGATGTGGTTCCAGTTATTTCTTCTTAGGGAGTGTTATATGGTGATAAAACCCAGTGGGCCAGTAAATACGCTAGAACAACATTTTCAACGTGGCTATAGCTGGCTGGTATTTGAGGCTGGTATTTTACAATGTCAGTGATCAAAATAAGAGCAAATAATCACTGTTGAGGAGAGATTTTTGAGCATGACTACAGGTTCTGTAGCCTGAAGCTATGCTCCAAAATTACTCCTACACAGTGATTATTTTGCTCTTATTTCGATAATTGAATATCTCTGTTATTTAGAAACTGGTCAACTCGTGATGAAATCAGAGGAAGACCATGACTATACTAACGGTTCAGTAAGTCGACACCTTTATTTGTTTTTAAATTCCCACTCTATTAGACTCAGACGTATATTCAAATTTCGTTGTATGGAATTCAAGCTTTTACCCAGTCATCATAAACTTGTTCAAAGTCAGTATAATAACGTTAGAACATCATTCATAGGACGTTATTCTAACGTTATTTTGCTGACTTTGAACTGTTTTTTGCCGGCTGGGTATTGACTCAAACTTTGTGCATATGATTTTTTCGTCCCTCGCGTTTTAAGCTTTTAAAAACAATGTGTCCCAAATCAAAATGGAGAAAGAGAATTTTAAAAGATAATTTTCACGAAAATTTGAATAAAGTAATAGGAAAAGTAGGTGCCAAAGTTCAAATCGAATTATCAGTTCAAATTAACACAACAAACGTCGAATGTTTCATGTGGAGCATTCTTAATTTTAATTGGAAGCAACAGCCTTTGTTTTAATGTAGAATAACGAAATGCTTTTAAATCAAGAAACACACTATTCTAAAAATTTAACTTATTGCTAGATGAGGAACCAATGTCTGCAATTTAAATTTCAGGCATTAATAGAATGCCAGACATCACCTGTGGAGGAATGTTTTTATGTATTGCTTTAAAGTCACATAATCACCCTGTTTTGGTCAAAATTCCAAATACATAACATGAAAGCTTAACACGTTCAGTAACACGTTCTGAAAATTTCATTCTTTAAAAACAACTATTAATGGAGATACGAGATACGCTTTTCTGCATGATTACATGAAGTTGTAGCTAGTTTTCGATAAAATAATTACTTATTTGACCCACTTCCTGTTATTTATAAATGCTTAAATTTTCAGAGTGTGATAACCAATAGAGAACTTGATATAGATTATAGAATTTTGACAAAATAGGGTGATTATGCGACTTTAATCTTTAAAGCTTTATTTTCTCTTTCCAGCTACCATTTCTGAATAATGATTGTGGATACTTTACGCATCAGAATTCGCCTGAGCAACATTTCACAAATATGCACTCGCCAACAAACTTTCCAAATACACCACAAGCGTTATTCAACACACCAACATGCTCACCAAATAATCAGCTGTTACCAAATACCGTTCAACAATCTATACCATCATTGAATCCACGTACGAGAATGAATAATTACGTACAACAAAGATTATCAATGGTAAGGAATATTCCAGTGGACAAAAATCTGTTCAAAGTCCGCAGTATAGACGCTAGAACAACGTTGAAAACGTTGTTCTAACATCTTTACTGTGGACTTTGAACAGGTTTTTACCCACTGGGATAACATTTTTTACAGAGAAGAATAACGAGTAATCAGAATTTTTAAATTTGTTTGATTGAAGGATGGGGCGTTTATAACATTTACTAAGGAGAAGAATGCCAACGAACTGAACCAATCAATTTTCTCATTGTTTGCATGACTCTCTTCTTCTCAGATACTTAAAGCCTTCCTTTATTTATACATTCTTTATTCTAGAGTTCAGGCATGATATTGAACAGCAACATGGAGCAGTTACCTGAGACTACAATATTTCCTGGAATGTATGACTTTCAGTTATCATTAGGACCTCATACAGAAAGTGCTACTAAATCTGCAGATTATACATATTCGCCTGTTCTAAAGAAGTTATATGTACAACGAGGGGCGCATTGTCCATTTAAATTCAAAACATCATCACGCCCACCACCCAATTCATATGTAAAGATATTACCAGTGTTTAAAGGAACTCACGTTTTAAGTGAACCTGTACGAAGATGTTCAAATCATGCCGAAGGTGATGATGAAGGTATGTTATTCTTACTGAGTCAATGATTGGTCTCTTTGGATCCAAGTAACCAATCAATTTCAAGCAGGTTGATATCTAACACTTTTCTGGGCAGAGCTTTTTTAGGTTAAATTTACCAATTTCTGTTTCCTGAGTCTGACCGAACCTCGTCACCAGGGATTTTTCTCAAATGTCATGGGGACGAGGTTGTCACCAAACTAAAAAAATATAAATAACTTATACCAAAATAAAACTACGAAGAAGTGTCTTATATTATAAAGAAACTATTCAATTGGATTATCACGATTTATGCAGTCACCCATTTTGTCGCAAAATCGCAAAATCCAATGTTTCAAGTTCGCGACTCAACACATCAAGACCACGACTTTAAACATCTTAACTCGCGATAACATTAAGTTGCCGAGTTGACTTGTTGAGTTATCGAGTTATCGAGTTTAAATTTGCAACCGGTCCGACTTGCTTTATTTATTCTAAGTAAGAGACACGTGATTAATTTCGTAATCTTTATTCTTTATGACGCAAGTCCATGTTATTGTTTGCACGAGGTAAACCAAGAAATCTTTGAAAACAAATAACCACAAAAACATCTGAACTATTTGTCTACCTAATTGGTGATAAGTAGTCACGCCTTACAAATATCTAATCGGTGTTAAGCGGTGTTTACACGCTACGATTTTTAGTCACGATTCGGTACTCTACTAACTGCCATTATGGAAAATCGGCCACAATTTTGAAAAATCTGTAAACGGTTAACAGATTTTTGCAGTGTCGTACACACGACGTCTAGACCATAATCA
>JAULBZ010004115.1:0-15257 GCA_032360805.1 Neoturris breviconis
GTTAGGGTCGTTACTACCTAGCGTTTTTAGTATTTGCTATGTAAAATACGGATTAACATTTTGCATTTCAGATTTATATTGAAGGTACTGCTGGTCCAAAAAAAAGTTCTGATGTTGCAATTGATGATATTTATATCGATGGTGGAGAATGTAGAAAAGGACTAGAAGGTAAGTATGGATAACGTTACGCGTCCTTATATTTGCATCTCTATATATGGACCGTGTATTACCATATATGAACTATGTATTAATACATATGGACTGTGCATTACCTTATATAGACTGTGCATCTCTCTCTATATATAGACCGTGTATTACCATATATAAAATATGTATTAACACATATAATCTGTGCATTACCATATATAGACTGATGCATCTCTATATATGGACCGTGTATTATATATGAACTATGTATTAATACATATGGACTGCGCATTACCATATATAGACTGTGCATCTCTATATATGGACCGTGTATTACCATATATGAACTGTCTATTACCACATATGATCTGTGTATTATCATATACGGCGTGTCTTATCATATACGGACTGTGTATTCCCATGTGTGTTGCAAAGAATAGGTTCAACATTGAATGCTAGTAAAGAGGCAATAACCTCTGGACTGTTCTTATCACTTCCATATAAAATAAATGCATATGTGATATATACATCTTTTCTTACTTACTTTAACAGGCTGCACAGACTCTCTCCCAACATGTGAAGACGATGCTAAAAATGGAAAGTGCACCTTATCCTCAACATATCTTACAATGAATAGAGAGTGTTGCAGAACATGCTCAGGTGTGCTATCTTTTCAGCTGTTAGAACACCCTGATAAATAAATGAGCAAATAATAACACGTGATCCCGAACTATAGCAATAAAGTACGCATGCGCAACTGTTAAATGAACGGATATGGTCGGGTAAAATACAGTCCTCTGTGTAATATTTTGTTTTCACTAACGCTAACAACTTGAAACTTAGTAACTTTTCATATAATTCTATTTGACATCTTTTGGCAAAATTTGTAAGCTATACCTAATGGAAAAGGTATAAAGGCTATATTCTGAAACCACCTAGAGCAAATTTCTGTTAATAAATTGCATTTTTTCTCCAAACGTAATTGTGAATAACTTAAGTTATGTTTGGAACTAAGACTTGTAACTTTATGCACTTACTATTAATGGCAATTGAATCATTTCCTAATTTTTTGACACATGACCATTCCGTTTTCCTCAATTTCTCCGATTTTAACAATTTCGGAACTTTATTCGGGTTTTCGGGATTATTTGACCCTCTTTCTGCTCGAATTTTATAAAACCCGCAAATTGTGTCAAAAAGGCATTGATTAGCTACCAATATCCGAAAACAGAACCAAAAAATGTGGCCTAGAACGTTTTTTATCGCATTTTGGAAGGCAATGAGGATTTAATACTCTGAAGAGATTTTTTACAGAAATATCCGGACCTATTGAAGGAACGCATAACTATACAGTCATTGGGTAATCTATAAACACAAATTTCTCATATTATTACCGAATGCCGCAGCATCATTAAATCAATACATTACATGGTGAAGATTATATGTAGTAAAATAGAGAGGGCTTATGTTCTGAGGTTAGGTTTGATTTATGGGATTTTATGGGAAGTTCTTAACAGCCATCTTTGTTTTATTAGATTGCAAGGATCGTTACACAAAATGCGCTGAGTGGGCGAAAGCTGACGAATGTGCTAAAAACAGAATTTGGATGACATGGAACTGTTGTCTATCATGCAGAAATTTACCAGGTATGGAAGGGTGTAATTTGTTTCAATCAATATAATGTCCTTAAATTGAATATTTAAAAAGCAGTTATGAATCAAACATAACGCACACTTAACTGATCAAAAATACTATGTAGTAATTGGTTGTTGGACGAATTAAATATTTTCATATATTTATCAAATTTTAATGATGTACTCAGATCTAAAGTTGCGGAAGAAAACAAGCAAGTATATGCAACTGCTATAGTAAAAATGCCACATAAATGTAAAAAAGAAAAGAAATATCCATAATAACGTATTACTACACATCCAAAGAGTTCTATATTTCAATCTAAATTTCTTTATGTAGGTTGTACTGCTACCACTGAATCGAACGCGGGATGTGTAAATTGGGCCAAAAGTGGCGAATGTCAAATAAATGCTTGGATGCTTACAAATTGTTGCCCATCATGTATAGCGTATGGAGGGATTTAAATATGGTTGCATAGGGTGTTATGATAAACACTTGGCGTTGTATATCAAAACATATTTTAGTTGGTATGGAATGGTACTATATGTTGTCATGGAGATTCACTAATGTAATATCGTTAAATAAAATTTGGAAAACGCTTGTTTTTTTGCACAAATTGCCTACCTTAATGCTTACTCCCACTCGAACTTTTTTATAATTACTAAGAAATGATAAAGATGTAAATGTAGCTAAAATGTCATATCAATAGCTTCAATACTTGTCTAGATAAACATCAGAAACCCACAAATGACCGATATCCAAGTCAAATCAAATTATTAAGTCGTAACTTAGAATTGGATAACGGCATGATTATGAAAATATTACCGTTTGGTTATCATCATAAAAGGTGCTAAACTTTTATTTCCCAGACAAACCGTTCACTGGGTCAAATTAGATTTACTTAAATAGCCTGTTTATATAGCGAAAGGCTGCCGCTGAACAAGATTAGCTATCCTCAGCTATGTTGTAATATTCTAATAAGGCAAATATTATAACATAGTTGAAGAAATGGAGAAGACTCAGTTTAGTCTTCTTGTCACCTCAGCGATTGTTTCATCTACAATGTCAATTTTTCTCAGAGACCACAAGCCTCTTAGCATCATTAGCATCGATCTAATTTAATGCAAAGTTCAAAGTATTTATGTACGACTGTACAATACTTTTTTTAACTTTTTGTTTTGTTGAAATCATCCCTGCAAGCATTGAGTAGAACACTTTTGCTTCCATACCCATACCACCTGATACAGAGAAGCATTTCCAGAAAGACAAATCAGTGGAGGTTCGATTTTGACATCGATACAAACTTCGCATAGAAGCTTCGCTGTTACGTCTCTTAGCTCGTTGTGGCATTGTATGACAAAGCCCCCTTTCTTACAAGACATTGCGTGATGAACTTTAACAAAACTGAGTTTCTTAATCTGAAGTTATGATGAAAATCCTCTCCTTCAGTGATTCTTGCTGCTCAGGAAATACAAGAAAGATTATTCACAGATCAGAAGAAAGTAATTTATTTCAAAGTTTGAACAAGATAAACAAATAATAACATTTATTACCATCTTGCCTAGCTCTCCTTTTATCCCAATTAAACCTTGTTCACCCTAAATAAAGTTAAAGAAACTAATAAAAGATAAGGATATAAAAATGAACGAAAAATTAACCTTATCAATATTGACTGACTTCTATTAATTTCAAGATTACTAGCCCTACCCAGTGGCAAAAACCTGTTCAAAGTCCACAGTAAAGATGCTGGTACAACATTGAATGATTGTTCTAGAATCTTTACTACAAACGTTGAACAAGTTTTGGTTCGCTGGATGTAGTCTTCCGCATGGGTAGTATTCAGACATTTTACAACTCCTTAGTATGAAGAATCTTAGAATTTACAGAACCTGACCCACCATTTTCTAAACCAATCAAAATTTTATAGCAACAATAAAAGTAAAGAAATTGTAGCTCAGCTGCTAAATGTAAACAATAAACGAAATGATATTTTGTTGATATCTTGCTACCCAGTGGACAAAAACTTGTTCAAATTCAGCAGTAAAAATGCTAGAACAATGCTAAAAAACATTGTTCTAGTGCCTTTACTGCAGATTCCGAGCAAATTTTTTGCCCACTGGGGTATTGTCTCTTATTTCTCCCATAGTGTGAAACATTATGGATTAACGTCCTGTATAAATAATTTCCATATTTTTTTCAATTCACAGTAACTAACTTCCTTCTCCAATTTGCTATGCTTCAAAAACACTTTTTTTTGGAAGATTGACATAAATTTGCCTCTAAAAATATTAACTTTTCTGGCTAGCATAATGGTCTTTTAAATAATACCTTTTCTCCACTTGGTCCAACTGGACCCAATTTACCTTTTTCTCCCTAAAATAAATACAATATCTTCAGCACTAATAGTGGAGCTTATAGAAAAAATGCGGATTTGAAAACAAATGAAACTAATTCTCATTAAGAATAATCAAAGTATTAAAAGACATACATAGAACTACAATTTGATTTAAGATCAAATATTAGCTGTAAGAATGTAAAGTCATTACTTTTTTTGTATAAGTAGCCAATCAGTTCGCACGTTTAATTAAGCTTCTAAGATAAATACCTCCGCTCCAACTTTACCAACATTACCGGGTGACCCTGGACCACCTTGCTTTCCCTAATACAAATAATAAATCACTATTAGGATTTTAATTAGACCCACAAAAAATGTAACAATGAAGATAGTGAACTGGTACAGCAAACAATCTTTAATAGAACAATTGGAGTCATGACATTACTGGCACTTTAGAGTCATAATAATATGAAATTGTCCACATGGGTTATAATTCAATACAACAATCTTAAAAGTATACCACATGGGTGTAATTTAATACGACAATCATAAGAGTATACCGCCTGGGTGTAATTCAATACAACAATCGTAAGAGTATACGACATGGGTGTAACTCAATACAACAATCATAAGAGTATACCGCCTGGGTGTAATTCAATACAACAATCGTAAGAGTATACCGCATGGGTTATAATTCAATACAACGATCGTGAAAGTATACCACATGGATGTATAATTACACACCACTGTTATTAAAATCACAAGATGTAATTATACACACATGTGGTGTACTTTTATGATCATTGCGTGAAATTATACACCCATGTGGCCAACTTGTAATTTTTTAATAATAATAATTTTAGTGATGTGTAATTTTTGAGTTTTAACTTGATAATATTGACTGCTGGAAATCTATAGAAAATTATAAAATATCTGAGAGCATGGGATAATATTGGATTTACCATGTAGAAAAATATACAATGTATAGCAGTACTTTGTGTTTCATTGCAAATAAAATCATAAAGAGGATAATCCAGAGAGTCCAGAGAATCGGATGCTGCCCTCCTTAAATTCAAAAAAAATATTCACAATTTTCACACGATTCCAGATTTCTCTCAAAATAAAACATTTACCTGTCTTCCAGGTAAACCTCTTTGACCTGGTGGTCCTCTGTCTCCAGCACCACCCTTCAAAAAGACACAATTAATTAATTAACAACAAGGTACAAACGTTAAGTTTTTAGGTCTACAAAATCAAAATTTCCAATAAAATAAACTGAAAAAAACAAGGAATTATATGACAAATCCATTTATTTTAACATCGCACCTGCCACAATTGTTTCTCTATAATTAGTTAACACATGTTTTTTTATATTAATATGTGAGTAACTGTTGTTTTAATAACTAATATAATACAGGACATTTATATTACTATTACCCTTTTATTTTTGTAAACTAACTATAAAATGTAAAATTTTGAAAAGCATATTTACTACACATTTGCAAAATAAATGGATTTGTGATGGAATAATCGGATGCATCGTTTTTTCTTTACAAGAGATAATGTTAAAGAGAAAAACTACAGTTTCAGTAGAATTAAGAATGAAGCACGAAAGACTAATGAATATGGTCACATCTCTGTATTCTGACAATACACAGTCCAAATTGGACCATAAATCAATTGCATGTACATAATATTATATTTAGAACAATCCCTACTATAAACTACAATCTAACTTACTTACCCTTGGACCAGGCTGACCATGTGGACCAGGTACTCCAATTTTTCCAGAAAGACCCTAAAAAATAGACAATTGTTCTCTTTACATTCATAGCATAAATAAAAAATATAAAACATAAAAACAAACAAAAAATTGAATTCGCATAATGGAAGTAATAACAACTAATCAAAGGTACGGTAATGAAAGTAATACCAAGCAAATATGATTTGCATACACACATTATCCGTCATAGTATTACGTATACACTAATCAAAGGTATTGAAAGTAGCCCATCAAACCAAATAAAAGTTAAACCTAACCACATAAATATGATTTGCATACACACATTATACAGTGTTTGAAATATGTCTTTATTAAGATGGTAGAGTTTTAAGTAAAAAAAATAATTGGAACACAATAATATTCAAGTTAAAATTATGTCAAATCACTGTGGAGGAAAGTAGTGAAATTTTATATCAAGGATAAACACCCAAATTTTACATGGTATTGGGATTTCATGTCTTTATTAAATTGATAAAGTTTAAGATCAAATAAACAAGTGGAATACCTATATCATGGTAAAATTAAATCAACTCACTGTGGATGAGAGTAGCGAAATTTCAAATCATAGCCTAAAGCAATGCTCAAAAAGCACTCCTCCACAGTGAATATAAATTGCATACAAACATTATACATCATAGCATTATGTACACCACAAATAAAAAAGATAGAATTAGTTGTGCTTTTAAAGATTTGGTATATGGTACAGGCTACATTCAGAGTACATGTGTAATTATTATAGTATATGCTTAAAAACCGTACATGCTTTAACAAAAAGTATATACCAACCTATCATATATTTATTTAAAGATACATTAAACATTCTATACATAGGATGGTATTTACTAGCCCTATTAATGTCTGTCAAAAAAGATTCATGGTTAATGTAGCATAAAAAATTAAAATGTCAAAAAACATTCTAAGTCTCTACTTCTCCCCTTATCATTTGGATATGATATTGCTAAACCAAAATTTGAATGCAAATCAAATGTTCAAAAAATTTCAATATCTCCACTTTTGAAATAATCCCTTTATCGCCAATACTCTGTCCCGAGTTGACAAAAGTGAGAAACATTTGGCCAACGGTCTCGTAATATTGCCTAGAATGCCACAATTTCAGGATAGTACCAAGCCTTTTTGGTCCATTGGAATGAAAATGCAATTTGGACCCTTTTTGTCCAAAACTCGGGACCAAGTGTCCAAATCAAAAAATTTAGCAAGCCCCTCTGGTCTATTAAGAAAATTGCTATACCATGTCTCCACGTGGTCCAGGAAATCCTGCACGTCCTTGAGGACCAGGAGGTCCCTAAAACAAAATATAAAAAATAAATTAATCTCTTTGTTTCTTATCCAATGACTCCTTATCTGTAACCCATCAGTGGTTTTCTAAAAAACATCAGAAATGAAAAAAATGAAATATTGAAATTTGTGTGTGCTGGAAATAATCACTGAGAGGAGTGATTTTTGAGCAGTTTCATGCTACAAAGCCTGAAACTATGATCAAAAATGTTTAGAATAAGACTTACATCATCACCAGCAGGTCCAGATGCACCGGGTAAACCTTGATATCCAGGTGGTCCCTAAACAAATATGCATTAATGTCAAATAATCTAGCACAACAGTGACATACATTATGAGACAAACAGCACATACCGTTTACCAACAATATCAAAGTAAATTTTAAACCAATATTCTACCATGTGTAATTTTAGCAAAATGTGAACTCCAAAAACTGAACTTAATGTTTAAGGTGGATTTTCACTAAGCAAAAAAACATTGTGCAAAAGTCCAAAAAGACATTCGATTAGTACAGATTGACATCACACATTAACATCTACCAATGGAATGTCTTCTTTCAGATTTCACACAAAATATTCTGCCTAATAGAAATCCACTATTATCCACTATATATGAAAATGCACAGGATTCCATATAGAGTTATAGAGGATTGTATTTAATTATTTTCATGCCATTTGGTAAAGGCAGATTGCACAGAGTATAACCTACCTTGGGTCCCTTATCACCAACTGCTCCTTCAATTCCTTTGGATCCCTATTAAATAAATTTAAGTAAATTCTGTAACTATTTCAGTAAGAAGAACAGATTATTATTAGAATAAATAGCGTGAATGTCACCTAACTATTGAAATTGACTAGACAATTCACTGAAGAAGTTAACTATAATAAACCTATTCACAAATACATGAAATCGAGGCATTGGCTGCTCAAAGTAGAACTTGTTGCAATGCAATAACTTCCTTTTTGTTTATAACACCTCGTTTTCATGTATTTGTGAACAGGTCTATCTATACATTCCACAGCTGAGTTTTATGTTTATATGTGCACTGACGAATTATTAATTAATGTTGTCAATTCCAATTGATTCCAAGAATATAACATGTAACATACCTTTGGTCCAACAAGTCCTGGTGATCCTGCTGTTCCTTTAACGCCAGGTAACCCCTAGAGAATATAATACATTTTTATCATAACAGACATTTACTGTAACAAAAGGGTGTTACATAAACATGATTGCAATTCATCCCAGTGGTCAAAGACTTGTTTAAAGTCACAGTAAGAATGCTAGAACAATGTTTTCAATGTTACTCCAGCGTCTTTACTGGGTACTTTGACCAAGTTTTCCCAACTGGCTCGTATATGAAACTATTGACAATATATTTCTCATAAGATCTTCTATTATAGTCGAATTCCAAGAGCTGAAATAATGATTGCGACATCAAATTCTACCAATGGAACATGATCATGATCCTTAACAAATAACTTACCCTTGGTCCTTTAATTCCAGGGTTTCCAGGAATACCATCATTACCCTAAAATAAAATAATTGTCTCGATGATTAATAAAAATACATATATATACATACATTTATGCCGATCTCCACTTCAGAAAACTTTTTTGTGACACAAAACAAAAAAAATAATGACACCTGATTGGTTAATTCATTAATCATTCCCTTGTTTTTTTCACAAATCAGAACAAAAAATATTATGAACCAATCAGATAAGAACATTTCTTTATTTCTACAGAAACTTTTCTTAAGTGGAGATTAGCCTTTAAGATATGACTTTCTAAATTGTTAATTGCTCTTTCATAGTATCCTTGTTTTTTTTATTAAAAGAAATGATGGGCGAAGATATTATGTAGAAATGAACACAAACTTTTCTCTGTTCAATATATAATCTATGAATTTCTAAACGTCATCTCTCATATATATGAAATATTAAAGAACATCAATATATTTTGTTTTCATATAGTCAGTAGTGGTTGAAATAAGAGCTGCAGAGGAGTGATTATTGAGCTTAGCCTCCTCCACAGGTATGTTCTCATTCGGAAAAAAATTTGAGACTGAATGAATTCTGACAAATAAGCATGTTTCAGACGATTTAAGAGTTTGCACATGCAAAAAGTATTAATCATTCTTTGTAAAATATTGACTCAGGCCAACTTTTTTGTGTTAGCTAAATTAGTGGTTTTAGCGAATTTTTGTGAATTGCTAAATTTAGCTGTCACTAAAATAAAAATTTCGCCAATGTTTTATATTTTTTGGTCTGGGGAGTGGTAAAAAAAGAAATATTATGATTACATAATAATTTTTGACCTCTGTGGATAGTAAAGCGACCATTATCAAAGGGTGGAAAAGGTGGGATAATGGACGTTTTAAACGGAACTGAAATCCTACCCCTAAGAATCTATTTTGTGTATAAATGTATGCTAAAAAAGGCAAAAGTTACACTGAAAATAATGAATATCATTGTTATTTATTTCCAGTCAATACCTGCACTATTAAATTCATTAAATATTTTACCAAAAACGTATTTCCACACCCGCTAATTTTGCTTAAATTTGTTAAAATGCATGCCAAATCGGTTGCTCTTAGAATTGTTAAATTTAGCTAATGCAACAAAAGAATTTTTTGCCTTATTTCAACTACTGAACAGAAGAATAGATCACCTTGGTTCCTTTTTCACCAGTATCACCTCTTGCACCATTTTGACCACCATCTCCCTTAAAAGAATGAAAATTAGAAATTAAATAACTAAATAACTAAATTACATTGCTGACATAAGCAAAAACACTTTAGGGATCATCCCAAAATTATGTGCTAACACCTACTGTTTACATAAGGTTGACATAAAACTTAATGTGACTAAAGCAGACAAAATGTAAACTATGAAGAAGGGTTTCAAGTCAATATGCTTGCAGTTGATTGCTTTCTTCTTTCTTCCTTACAAATCATTAGAACAATCATTTGCTCAGTACTCCTTGTACAAAATCAGTTCTAGAAAACTTAGAACTTTAGGCAAATAAAAGTGATAAATAAATACAACTGAACCGTATGATGAAATATGAAATGTTGTACAGTACAGTATACTTTACCTTTAGACCTGGTGTACCTGGGTATCCAATCATCCCAGGTATTCCTTTGCCACCCTATAAAATAATCATAAATTTATAGAAAAAAAAGTTTCTTGCTATCAATTTATGATACAATGATGAAAAAACTATGTGTCTCAATAGTAAGGGAAAGTGTTTCAGTAATATTTTATTGTTTAACTCTTACATAGGCAAATAATTCTAAAATAGTATGTCTATTGTTTGAAATAAGAATAGTCATGATGGAGTTTCTTAACCTAAACTATGCTTAAAAACTCCATGGTGATCTTTGCTCTATTTCGAGTGAAATATATTATATTGAATTGGATAATGCTAAAAATGATGACATAGCAATCAAATGTTGTAATGACAGGCTAATGAATATAAATCTTATTCTGAACATCTTTGGAGATTTTAAAACATTACCTTTGCACCTGGTGACCCAGAGCTTCCTTGAATTCCAGGTGCACCAAATCGACCCTACAGATAAAAATAGCAAGATAAAAATTTAATTTGTGTGGCTTGCATGTATTACTAATCTTGCAGATAAGACCTGTATAAAAAAACTGACAATATTTGTTGACAGAAACGGTTTTCCTACATCACAAGTTTGATGTTGAGAAGTTGTAAAAAATCACATACATTGTACAAAATGATTGAAAGGATTATATCAAATACCAGAAATACTATTCATCATATGAATCCTCTGAAAGTATTATCCAGAACTAGCCATATGTTCCAAAGTACCAAAAGCTTGGCTTCACTTATCGAGAGTTCCACTTGTGCGGGGTTCTACTTATATAGATTATACTGTAATACATTTTGAAACCATGAAAGGTATCAAATGATTTGATACTGCAATGAATTTGATCCTTATTTAGTCATTAATAATTATATGACAACCATGCTAATACAATTCTTACCTTAGGACCTTCACGTCCCTCTGGTCCAGGTGGTCCAGGCATTCCAGGAAGACCCTAAACAACCAATACAAAAATACAACAATAGGACAATTATTTACAAAGTAACCTTTATTGTTTACATTTATTTTGGACAATGGTGGAACAGCATATTAATCACTAGATTCAGCTAAAAGTTTGTTGTGTTCTTAAACAAATTTCTTAATCTAAATAGGTTAGGGATTTTTTCAATATCTCTTCTTTTGTTTCACTAAGCTATGTCTAATGAAAAAGTTGAGATAAAAGCTATATCCTAAAACGACCTAGAGCAAAATTTATATTATTTGAAGTGCATTTTTTCTTCAAATGAAAGTATAAATAATTTAGACAATTTTTGTCACATGACCGTTCTGTTTTCCCCAATTTCTCCAACTTTTTAAATTATGGGTTTCAGTGATAGTTGACCCTCTTTCCGTTCGAATTTTGTAAAACCAGTAAAGTACTGCCAAAATGTGATCTAGAACATTTTTAATTGAATTTTATATGTCAAATTTCGGGAATAAAAATAAGCCATTGTGGGATTAAATCTGACAGAAACTAACATGTAAATAACTTCAGTTAAAATAATGCAATCAACTTCATAATTTAGATATTACTTAGAGTACAGACTCGTATCATGATTTGAATATTTTATGAACTAAAACAAAAATGCTGTATTTTATTTTGAATATATATTTTTGAAAACATTGGATTCAAAACACATTATGATGCTGTCATCAAAAGTACTGACATAAGCAAGAATATAAATAATTTTGGTATTGTTTTTTTTTTCATTTTCAAGAAATTATCATTAGCTGTTCAAACATTATCATGGGGGAAATGCAGAAATTCCATATTTTTTTTACTTTTCTGTTTCATTCCCATTCCTTTCATAAAAACGACTTGTTGAAACGACTCGATATTTGTCTTCTCAAATAATACTTTAAGAATTAGATTGATGAATTCCTTGAAATAATATTGATAGAAATTATGGCTGATGAAGTAAATAGAAATAAAAATCAACTTGACTACATACTCGTGCTCCTTTTGGACCTAGTCCACCTTTATCGCCTGTATGTCCATGATTTCCCTAAAGTAAATAAATAAATAAAATTATAGCAATGAATGAGGATAATTGTTTTTCATATTTATTTTAACGAAGTCAATATTTCATGTTTGTACAATGAGGATATATCGATATGTTACAAGAAAGAAAATTGATTAAAACAATAAACAATGTTAAAGAAATTTGCTTAATATTATATAAATCAATAAAGCAAGAACTTATAACAGTCATTCATGTCCCACAGGTGATGTGTCTAAGTCAAAATTCCTGTAACTATATTAGGTTTATATGAAAGATTCCATATTGCATCCAAGATCTTAACTTAGTTAACCTAGTCGAGTCATCATGAAAGTATAGGAAAGGTAGGAAAAAAACATTAAACCCTATTTTGTATAGATCACATATATTATTGGACCATACCATGTATGCAGTTCATTGGTAAATTTGAGTCATTGCTTATAACTTATTGTTTCCTCTCTTTCAACTGTTTATAAAAATTGAAATATTACAAAGAAATAAGATAAAATTATTTACATACGGGATCACCTTTTATTCCTTGTGCTCCACCTGGTCCTTTTTCTCCCTAAAATGATTTTAAAGAATGGCAAATTATTAAAACACAGTTCCAAATACATTGCCTTTAGATCTATTTCCTCCAAAGTGATGTGTAGATCAATAAAAATAATGAACGTATTGCATAAAATACAAATTTATCAACAAAGTTCGTTGAGGGAAATAATCGAGCTAAAGCAGAATATCAATATGTTCATCTCTGACATACCTTACTTCCTTTAGAACCAGGATAGCCTATCATACCAGGTATTCCAATCATTCCCTAAAAATAATGTAACATTCAACAACAACAAAACACATGATACACTACTCTTGAGTGCCTAATAAATGAGAGGTTCTTTTAAATGGGTAGTTTTATTAAACAGGGGTAGGGGGCACGGATGTTTTTTGAAATTGTAATAGATTTTTACAGGGGGTTTTAAGTTTTAGGTGATTTTTTATTAAAGAGTCTCCTCACAAAACATTTGTTTTTGATTTTTATGTTGAATCTGATTCTGATGTTTATTTTATATAAAAAGTTAGTTGTGACACCTTTTTGCATTAAAACATTATGCTCATGCAAAATATGAGTTCCATACCCAAGATAAGCTATGACGTCATAAGTATGAAACAATAGGATACCTGCTAATTATTTTTATGCTAAAATGTAGTTTATAGTTGGAAGTACCTTTGGTGTAAATTTGAAAAAAAAATATGCAGCTATTCAGATTTTATGGAGGGGGGGGCTGATGCCTCATGCCCCCCTTCACACATCCCCCCTAGGCCCTCATAGTCCTAAATAGCCTAGGCTTAATAGGGTTAATAAGCTTCAGTGGGATTGATAAAATTCTTCAAAATTAACAAGCAGGGAGGAGAGATGATTATTCGGCACTCAAGAGTATTCTCCCTTATCAGAGTATCAGAGTATAATTTTATTTATTCAGCTGGAGTAGAGGCATTTTTAAAAAAATGCCTCAAAATTATGATACAAAATCACTCCAACATGGTGATTAATTTGCATTAATTCTGGAATTAATTATTACTTACATATTCTAATCCAGTGTTAAAAATAAGAACAAATAATCAATGTGGAGGAGAGATTTTTGAGATCAAAATTTGTTCCTCCATAGTGATAATTCATTCTTATTTCAAACACGTTGATACAATGCACAAAATAAGACCAAATAAATATTATAAGGGAGTGATCATTAAGTATAACATCAGGCAACACAGCAGATTCACTCCTCAGAATTCCTATTTTGTTTTTTTCAACGATTAGAAAATTATTAAAAAAACATAGTAATTAAATATATAATTTTGTCAATAATTTATTTTACACTGACATGTTCAAATGCTAATCTTGATGTGGCTGCTTCCTCTGTACTCTCACGTTGATTCATCCAAAATTAAGATAAAAAAGGTGAATTTGAAATTGATTGGTTCTTTGGTACAAAGGAACCTATCGGTTTAAAGATCATTGACTCGGTACTCTTCTCATGAACAAGAATTATAACTTACCCGTTCACCTTTATCTCCTTGAGGTCCTTCGGGTCCTGGAAAACCCTAAATAAAAGGAATCATATATTAAAAGCTTGCAGCATGAGAATTCAGTGTTTATTCTTATAACATCTTTAGTGATATTTAAAATTTCAATTAATTTACAAGCTGTGAAATAACTGCCGGACATCACCTGTGGAGGAGATTTTTTGCTTTAAAACTAAACTGAAAAACACTCCTTCACAGGTGATGTCCAGCAGTTAAGGCTTGATTTAAGTATAATAATGAACACTGTCATAACAAAAATGAATAAAATTATGATAAAATCAAAATAAACTTAATGACCAAACAAGTAAACTTGAGAATGAAGTGAATCAGGTACCTTAACATAGATTATGATAATATGGTACATAACCAATGATCAGAATAATCAATAATAATTTCTGCGCAGAATTAAGAGTAAATAATCAATATGGAGGAGTGGTTTTTTAGCATAGCTTCCAGCTTCAAAGCCTGAAGATATGCTCAAAAGTCTCTCCTCGACAATGATTATTTACTCTTATTTCAACCACTGAGTATAAGGAGAACTTGTAATTAATTTTATGCACTGTATCAAAATAACTGTCGGCAATATCAATGTTGACATTGCAGATACCATAAAGTTTGACAAGCAATACATGCAACAAGCAAAACCAAAATGCGGAATGTGACCACAACTTCCTATAGATTAAGACCTAGGACTTATGATCTTAGGAGTTTTTCCAAATTTTACAAATTATGTTGTTCACAGCAGCCTAGTACCAAGGCTTTTGGAATAAATTCAAATTTCCGTGCCATTTGTCTTGCTATTCAAAATTTTAGACTTTTTCTACAAGTTGAAATTTCGACTTTTTGCAAAAATTTCACTTTGTCTACA
>JAULBZ010004116.1:0-15251 GCA_032360805.1 Neoturris breviconis
AACGTTGAACCCAGTAATCAAGAGCTAAGTCAATTCCTTGATTTGCATTCTATGTATAATCATATGAAGGAGAAAACTTGTTGGAAATCACCAAAAGGTACTTGTATTGATTTGGTTGTATCCAATTAGAAGCTCTCGCTCATGAATACTAGTACTTTTAAGACTGGGTTAAGTGATCACCATTGTTGATATATACCATACTGAAAAGGACATATGATAAGTTTCCACGCAGAGTCGTGACTTATCGTATAGGGATTTTGATAATGATAGATTTTTGCCGGAGCTCTCTACTATGTTAGAACATAATGGTGTTAACAATTAGGATGAATTTAATAAGATCTTTTCATCTCTATTAGACAGGTATGCACTATTCAAAGCTAAGTTTGTAAGGGCGAATAATCAGCCCCATGTCCCAAAAGACCTCAGGAAAGCCATTATGAAACGCTCTTCTCTTAAAAATGTGGCTAATAAATCCAAAAATCCTGAGAATTGAGATAAATATAAACGTCAAAGAAACTTAGTTGTGAACATGAATCGTCAAGCAAAGAAATCTTTCATTACCTGCAATGTTGATTCTTCTAGAGGTTTTTGGAAAGCAATTAAGCCTCTATTTAACAATAAAACCATTGTTGGCGATGAAAGAATTTTTTTGGTCGATAATGGCTATGTTGTAAGTGATGATAGCGAAATTGCTTCTATTTTTAATGGCTATTCTAATAGAGTTACTGATGAATTTAATATTCCTGCTATCATTCTAAACCCCTCTATCTCAATGGATCCTGTATCTGCGGCAATCAAAAAGTATTCCTATCATGATTATTTGTTTCTTTCAAAACTTTGTTTTTAAGTTCATTTTTGTTTTTATACTATTTTTTACTATTTTATACTATATTCTGCTTTTTTTTTACTATTTTATGCTATTTTATACTATTTTATACTATTTTTATATTTGAAATTGTCTGTGTTTGTTAGTTGCTTTGTGTTTACAATCATTTATTTCTCCTTTTACATATTTGGTTATGCCATGAGTATTTTCAAATATGCTGTGAACATATCCATGTGTTTTTAATGTCTTAGAATTTGTGCCAACGATTTCTTCTAGTGGATAACCGACTTTACTCTGATATCGGATACTTTTCTAGTTGTTTAAGCTCTAAATCACCTTTAAGTATACATCGCTAATGATATTTGCCAAATTTTTACAGACTGATTTTTGCAATATATAATACTTGTTAACTGCTAAAAATAGTTGCTATTTTATTTGGCGAAAAAATGGAATTGTTTAACGCCAATTGTAATCGTTAAAATGAGAAGAATAATGGCTAAGAACCACCTTTTAGAAATTTCCCTAAATACGGTTTACGATACGGTTTTCATGACTTCGGAAAGTGCTCTGCTCCATCAGAGTAATAAATGGTAAAGCGGTCAACTCGCTACAACGCTAAAATTCACGTTAAAAATAATGTGTACTTAGAATAAATTAACTAATCGACTAGTCCTTAACCAATTACTATAGAATATTAGAAAATTCGACAAAATTAAAAAGCACCACCGCACCCCCCCCGCACTCCGCTTATTTGATACTGCAGAGCATGTATTTAATTCCTGAAGTTTTTGCTGCAGACTCTGCCGGTACCAGACCTCTTATTGACGTCACTAAGATGCTGTTTTGAAGTGGTGATGTCTGCAATCGGTGGAGATTCGAATAATTGAATTTCTGTCTACTATGCTCGATGTTTCTGGTGTTTTAAACTTTCCCACATTTAGTCATTACAGATTATCCAAAGAAAAGAATCCAATACATCGCAATCGAGGGACAAACCACGTGATAATATATGACAGACACATGTCCATAGTGGACGATTTTTCATCACATTTTCTTTTAAAGCCTTCTGCTACATATTTATATCCGTGTTTATCTTTAATTGGAAGGATTTAACTGGAAAAGTTCTAAGCTTTTTAAAAACTTTCGATTTAATGTACATATTCACCTATCTTATGGTCAAATTCTATGTCAAATTGACACTTGACACTGATCAAACCCAGGGGAATTGAGAGTCCAAAAGTATCAGGTAGTGTCAAATGGACTTATTCTTTTCTCTGAAAACTGAATTGAAAAATTGAAAATGTTTGCCAAACAAGATGGCTGCCACGCAGCGAGCATCGAAAACGTACAATTTCAAACAACTCTAATCAGTTCAATCTTCACCAATGAAACTTTCAGGATCTGTTACAGACAAGATAAATTTTAATTTAGTAGGTAGATATTTTAAAAAAAAACATTTTCCTGGAGCTAGTAATCGTGGACAAGAAATATGATAAAAACACAAAGTCTTGGATGTCATCCTCCCTACCCAGCACAATGGCTCCCCAATTCTATGTTGGTGTTGCATACTTGCTGTCTGGCAATCAGGGATTCAACATTGAGAGTGAGGGTGGGGGAAATCTTAAGATAATTTATGTCAACATTCATTTTTAGAGTAATAAATTATTACAAATGAAATATCAAGAACTAAGGATAGCTTCAAACCTTACTGATAGTGATGAATGCAACAGAATATCCGTTAATAACCAAATGGTTCTTGCAATTCCAAGCAATCAAACAACTAAAAGAGATGTTCCTAACAATCACCCTATCTGTAGAGGTTAGTGTTTTATCTTTAATTCAATAGTTGAGTATATTCACTCGACAAAGCATTCTTTTAGCTTTCAAAAAACGTATTCCAATAGTTGATAATCTGTTATTAAAATTAACAAATATTTCAATAGTTGAAGGAGAAAGAAGGGAAGACGCCTACCGCTTAATAACTTTTAGGAAATCAACAATAACATAAAGCAGTCAACTCGCTACTACGCTAAAATTCACGTTAAAAATAACGTGTAGTTAGAATAAATTAACTAATCGACTAGTCCCTAACCAATGTCCAGATACGAAACTCATAGAATAGCGATAGTAAAGTACAATTGATGTCACTTTTCTTCAGTAACTATTAAAATTTGTTACCCCCGCTTATTCCATCCCTCTACCCCGCTTTTAAAAATTAATAGAATTGCCACCCTTCTCCCCTCTACCGGTTATTACATCCTCCCCGTTTATTTAATACTGCAGAAGTACATATTGTAGCATTGCGATACAAAGTTTCATGAATAAGCGCTGCCAATCCTGAGATCTA
Organism: Neoturris breviconis; assembly: GCA_032360805.1. Classification (NCBI taxonomy): domain Eukaryota; kingdom Metazoa; phylum Cnidaria; class Hydrozoa; order Anthoathecata; family Pandeidae; genus Neoturris; species Neoturris breviconis. The sequence continues at coordinate 3,174 of JAULBZ010004116.1, forward strand.
AAATGCTTGAAAAATTATGCAATTATTGATTGAAATATTCCGCATTCGAATTTTTATTTTGGTATTATAATTAGCAATGGTACCAAAGCTACTATAAAATATAAATAATTACAATACTATTGGATAAATTACGATCTATTAATGTGTTTCGCATTAGTGAATTGTGACGTCAATGTAAATAAAACGCATCTTACGAAAATAGACTATGTGAGATCTAGTAGAACTGCATATAGTCTAAAACAAAAATGAATCTGTTCTTACATCGCAGTAGGCAAGAACGTGTTTAAAGCCCGCTTGTTTCGATTATTCCCTTAGGTTCATTTCCATTAACCATATTCAGACCTGGGGCGTAAAGTGCACAGATTCTCCCCTCTCTTACGTTTTTTGCACAACTGTTAAAAGAATGGCTTGTACGGCAAGAAATTTGGGACAATTCCAACAATTTGTCTAGAATCATTTCCAATAATAATAGTAATAATTACAAAAATAAAAATTGGTAACTAGGGATAATTTCCCCTAACAGCAAATTTTGTGATAAACATTACTTTCAGACTTGTTATTTACTGTAGTAGTTTTATGATGAGAGAGAAAATGTTGTAATTATTAGCCTGTCTAGTTAGGTTTAAATAATACCATACACAGTGTGCAGTTAGTAGCTAGAGAGCCGGTTAGCTGAAGGATCGGTATTTATTGATATGATTTTATGATCTTATATACCAGCATTATGATGTTTGACATCCCAAAGGAAACACAACATAGGTAAAAATGATTTAAGGTTTCTCAAAAATTTAAAGAGAAACCAATTTAAACAAAACTGGACCTGAATAGGCTGGTGTTTAACCATGGAGAAAAACCCAGCCGGTAAAAACCTGTTCAAATTCAGCAAAATAATGTTAGAACAACTTTTCTCCAATACAGTAATTTCCGGAATTTCTTTATCCAAATTTATCAGTATTTCTATAGGTTGAAGAAATTCTGTGCGAAAAGCATCAGAAAAAGATGACGTCACATATTACCTGATGTCAATTTCAACCAATGATAAACCTTTTTCTGGTAATCGTACAGAACTTTTCCCTAAATGGATATGAACGTTAAAAATTTTATTATAGGTGCTACTCAAGTTGCATTGGGCGCTATGATGTTCATGCTTGGTATCTGTGCTATGATATCCATGGATATTTATGCAAGCATTGTATTGTTTGGTATTTATGTGGTTATAACTGGAATCATAAGTTTACTATCTTCTTCCAGACCAACAGAAATTTATTTAAAACAAGCTGTTGCGATACTTAATATTATTGCTATTTTTATTGCAATAATTGTTGCATATGTGGATACCGTACAAGTTGTTTTAATAGAAAGTAGGTAAGTTTGTCTTATTACATGTCCATTCATACGTACATACAAAAACCTAACTAAACTACTATGAATTTTTTAACAAAAATTGGTACAGATAACGTTCTCATCAAACCTACTTCAAAAATGTTCAAACATTGTTGACAATAGGCCATTGTGTTTATACAGTCTTAAAAATAATAATAATTCTTGAATTCATTAGAAAATTGTATGATGGATGTGTTATTTCGCCCAAATTTAGCGGAAATGGTGATAAATGATGAGAGCATTATTAATAAAAAGATATTGATTACAAAAATATGCTATTTCATATATAATGTGTATTTTGACACTGAAAAAACAGTTTTTTTGTGGACTAAATCTGCCAGAAACGGGCGTGGTCACAGGACACCTGCAACAACCACCAAAGTTTCCTTTTCCACCAAAACGGCTGTATTGGTATTGGATTTTCATATGTTTTATATTATAGAGATTCAGTTTCGAGTGAGGAACTTACTACTTCAATCAGATATTTCAAAGCGATACCGATATTATTATTTTGTGAATTTATATTTGCCATTGTAAGTTTATTTATGATATGAATTTTGATTGTTGTTGTGAATGTGCTAGATACGATAGTTGCTGTGAAGAAATGTTTAACAACCACAACACGAAATACAGTCTCATCGAGGTTGAGTAATGTATTTGGTATTACATGGTGAACACTAGATCGAGTATTCGTTTTTTAATAAGCTTTATAAGGAACAGTAAAAAAATAATATAAAATATAATAAACACAGAACTGAAAGTTTCAAACTGCGAAAACCTGTCAATCCCTCTTGCTTATTACATCCGACCGCCTAATGAAGTTGGTAGAATCCCCCTTCATCCATTCCGCTTATGTTCATAATGCAGAATACGTTGAACAAATTGTTTCGTTTTGAACCTTTTGTTAGGTGTTTATGTTGTTTAGTATGGTCATACTGGATCAAAAATCACTTTAAAGATAACTTCTTTTTATAGTGAATTTAATATAGCTTTCGGAGAGTAAAGACATGTTTTATTTATTGTTTCAAATATATTATATGCTTGTTACTTTACAAACTTACGGTTATCTTGTTATTTTAAAATAAGCTCGTTTTAATGCAACACAAATTCTACGTCAAGGATTGAGAAAAAAAACATATAACGTCAAATAGCGAGAGAAAAAAAAGAAGAGGGAAAGAGCATTTTGTAGAAGGTAACTGCTAGACTTTTATAGTAATCTACTTGTTTGTTTTTCACGGTACCGTTGTCATAGTTACAGCTATAGTTAAATATCAACTCTTGGTAATCTCTAAATTTCTTATGGCTGTTAAGTATATTATTGTCACTTTGTTAATTTCCATAATCGTCATTAACACCATAACCATGGGTGAATTTAGGGTTAGTCAAGTAAGTCGCACGACTAGGTCAAAAAGTTGAAGAAGTCAAAATCGCGTCGTACGTCTGCGAGTTTGTTATTTTTTATTTTTTCCGATTTCACTCCACTTTCTATTTTATACTATTTTATACTATTTTATACTATTTTATACTATTTTATACTATTTTCTACCATATAATTTGTTATTGTTTGTGTTTCTTAGTTATTTTATGTTGAGTTTTATAATCGTTTATTTCTCCTTTTACATATTCTGATATGCGATAAGTGGATATCCGCCTCTACTTTGATATTGGATACTTTTCTAGTTGTTAAAGCTCAAAATCGCATTTAAGCTATTGCTATTCGCCAAACTAATAGAGACTGGTTTTTGCAAAATATAACACTTGTTAATTGCTAAAAATAGTCGCTCATTTATTTGGCGAAAAAATATATATATACTTAACTCCAATTGCAATTATTAAAAGGATATAATTTATAATATAATTCATAATTTATGTCAACGATTGTAGTAAGACATTCATTTTTAGAGTAATAAATTATTACAAATGAAAATATCAAGAATCGATGATGGCTTCAAACCTTACTGATAGTAATGAATGCAACAGAATATCCGTTAATAACCAAATGGTTCTTGCAATTCCAAGCTATCAAACAAATGAAATAGATGTTCCTAACAATCACCCTATTTGTAGAGGTTAGTGTTTTATCTTTATTTTCAATAGTTGAGTATATCCACTCAACAGATCATTCTTTTGGCTTTCAGAAAATGCATACTTTTGTCATGTAAACATTAACAGATTTTGAGTTAATTGGAATAGTAAGTAAACCCATACGCCGGAGGTTTCTCGTATCCTTAAAATGTTTATTACTTACTGTAGATTACCATACAAAGTTTCATGACTATATGACTGCCAATCATAAGATCTAAAATTCTCACAAGCCTGCAATAAATAAAGTTAATCCATGATAATTTATGCGTTTATTTATTGAAATATTTCCCATTCGACTTCATTTAAGCATTATAATTAATAATGGTACAAAAGCTACTATGAAATAAAAATAATTACATTTCTATTGGATAAATTACTATCTATTAAATTGTGATGTCAGTGTAAATAAAATGCATCATAAAACGCAGTGGGCAAACACTTGTTCAAAGTCCGCAGTAAAGGCAGTAGAAGAACGTTCAACGTTGTTCTAGGGTCTTTACTGCTGATTTTGAACAGGTTTTTGCTAACTAGATGGTATGTTAACGAGATTGCAATGAATAATAATTAACCAATCGATTAAAAGATTGTTGACACGCTTCTTCGCAGATCCTTTTATCCAAATTCATTCGATTATTCTCTATAGGTTAATCCCCGTTAACCATAGGGATGCCGGGGGGCCTAAAGCGCACAAATTGCTACCCTCCTCCCCTTATTAAACGTGTTTTGCACAACTTCTAAAAAAATGGCTTATACGGCTAGAAATTTGGGACAATTCCAATAATTTGTCTAGAATTATTTTCATAATAATATTAATATAAATATTAATTATAAAAATAAAAATTGGTAACTACCGATAATTTTCTCTTATCAGCTAATTTTGTAATAGGTGGTATATATTTTTGGCTCAAAAATGTTTTCTTTCTTCTTATTTTGATGAGCATATATTTTTCACCTAAAAGTTTTTTTCTTGCACCACCTGTTTTAGCTTGATGACGTCATCGTAAATAAATAATAATAATAACAATGCTAAAATGTTCATTATGTGTTGACTTAATTTTCTTGAAAGTTTTAATACTACAGCAGGCTTCATCAGAAGTTATGGAGAGGAGATAATTTGTGTACCCCCGGTTATGCAGAGTTCCTTTTTGGCCCGGTCTGAATAGGGTTCAGTGGAAAATTCTTGGTGAAAAGAAAGAAAGTTAATTGATAGAAATTTACGTCCTGACGTCATTTATAACTAATGCAATGTCTTCTTTTATCATTTGAACTGAATTTTTCACTAATTGGAAATCGAGCATTACTATAATAAAGGTTAATTTGAAATTTTGGCGCGAAAATCAAAAGAAGACAGTTCATTAGTAGAATTTAACATCGCACAATCTATTAGTACTGTGATGTCAATTTTTACCAATTGAATTTCTCCTTTTGGTTTAAGCGCGAAATCTTCTACCTAATTAACCTCAAATCATCCTTAAAGGCAGATTTCCACTAGGCAGATCCGTTCGCATAAATTATAAATGAAACAATTACATTGGTTGACAGTGACGTCGCCTGTTCTTCCGAAAATATTTATTATAGGTGCTACTCAAGTTACATTGGGCGCTATAACGTTCATGATTGGTATCTGTGCTGTTATACTCATGCATATTTACGCAACCAGCTTGTTGTTGGTATTTACTTGATTATAACTGGATCTGTAACTCTATGGTCGTCGTCACGAATCGCATTAAAAAGGGCTGATATGATACTCAACCTGATAGCTATTTTCATTGCAATACTTGTTGCATTTTTTGATCCCGCACAGATTCTTTTAACTAAGGAGGGGTAAGTTTATGTTATTATCTATCCTTATATGGCAATATATACACAGTCAATATAAAGAGCCGGTCCGTATTTGGTAATCATTCATACTGTGATACAACGAGGTCAATGATCACACAAAATATTTTGTCATGGAAATATATCGAATTCCTAAATAGTAGCGCATAGAAATCAAACACTAATATTTTTTCGTGCATATTTACACAAGAACAAAAGTAAAAACACGCATGCAGCCAGCCAACAGATAAGAACATATCAGAGAGAAATAGCAGAAGAAATAAGAAGAAAACCTGAAAAAGTAAGAGGATGAGGATACTTTTTATGCTATTAAAGCTACAGACCTAAGCAAGATATTAGAACTATAGTAACAGTAAGTGTCAAACCATATTGAGGTCACCACAGCTCAAGTATCTCTGGTGGCAGATTTCAAAAAAACGTTTTTTAACAAAATCAACTTTAGAAAGGTCAAAACTTTGCTCCAAAACCAACTTTTTTGTTAGAGTAAAATCAACTAAAATTGATAAAATTCAACAAAAATTAATCCGTGTAGAAGTGTGTTAGGTCAACGAGCTTGCAATAGATTGATTACTTCATTACGAAGAAACCAATCCATTGCAAGATCATTGACTCAATACTCTTCTCTGTAGATTATATTTTTAAAACGGTCCCTAAATGTTCTAACAATCCCAGCAAACCCACTTTTCATAATTGTTGATGCGATAAATGTTGCAAAAGTTATTGACAATGCGGAATTTGTTTTAAAACTGCTGCTGGAAAAACACACTGAAAGTCTTCTAGTTTATTAAACATACAAATAAAATTTGGTGGAGCTGAAATTTGTTAACCTCTTTTTTTAAATGGATTTCGACAAGGGTTAACGAAACCGGAAATATCGCTTCGTTCCTTTTTCGTCGCCAATGTTGAATTTTTAATTTACCAGCAAAATATATAATTTCTTAGTTTTGGCAAAGGTTTACAAGTAGATACCCAAATTGTTGCATTTATACTCGATTATTAGAAAACTATAAAACATTGCGACTTGAAATTATTTTAAGCGTTCTCGTTAACCCTATTCATGCTGTCGTATTATCTTTTATAACGTTTGATGGGAATGTGCCAAAAGTTTCATAGTATTAGTTTTTATCCTCTAAACAACTTTCCCAAAAATAATTTTTTCGAAATTCTTACCCATGTTATTTTTGAAGGTCACCAGTACTAATAATAATAAGGTTTTACGTTTAAAAGCAAGAAAATAAAATATATTTTGCAGAATGTTAAATGCATTAGCTACGTTTCGTTTTGCTCATGTGAAAGAAATTTTTTTGGAAGATTTTTGTCGTGGCAACCCGACAGTTCCCAACACCGCTACCTATGGAATGTTTTCTTTAGGCTTTTCCTAGGATTTATTCCGTCTATCAGAATCCAACCTATATGGCCTTCATTTGTTTATAGAATTTTTGACAGTATGCACAAGACAATGCCATTTATCGCACTAATACTGCTATTGATGAGTTGTGAATTCTTATTCGCAATTGTAAGTTCAGTTATGAATCTTGGATGTTTTGGACATGGAGAATATGGTAGATGCTGTGAAATGTGTTTCTGTTAAGAGACAGAATAACCAGTTTGTAAACACTTTTAATAAAGACGCTAGAACATCGCTTTCAACGGTTGTTGTATTATCTTTACCGCAAATTTTGAACAAATATTTACCCACTTGTTAATAATTATGTCATGCAATTCTTGGTAATGTATAAGTTATTCGCCAGGTCTTTTTCTAATGTCAAAGGAAAAGAAACCGTTGATTCGTGGTCGGGTAATGCATAGACGACCTATTCACAAATAAATGAAAACGAGACGTTGGTTGCTCGAAGTAGAACTTGATGCAATGCAACAACTTCTTTTTTGTTGTAAAATGCAGTGGACACAAGGGAAGTTATTGCATCGCATCAAGTTCTATTTTGTACAACCAGCGTCTCGTTTTCATGTATTTGTGAATAGATCTATTGCATGATGAATATTAGTGAAAAGTTCGGATAGTGATTTTTGAGCATAGCTGCTTGAGGCTGCAAAGCTGGAGGCTATGTTCAAAGACCCCTCCTTTAGAGTAATTATTTGCTCCTATTTCAACTACAGTTACAGATTCTGTATTTTGGTGCTTGTCAATACGTGAATTATCCCTGAATAATGATCGACAAAATAAATATACTCTCTTTGTTTTTGTTTTTGATACGGATCCTTAGTATAAGTCATCTGCCTAGTGGACAAAAACCTTTTCAAAGTCCGCAGTAAAGATGCTAGAACAACTTCGTTTGGCGCTGTTCTAGCTTATTTACATTTGCCATTGAAAGGTCAATTATAAATCTTGGATGTTGTGGAATTAGAGAATACGATAGATGCCGTGAACTGTATTGTTGTTAAGCATAAGACTCAATAACATCATGCAATGCTTGGTAATATACAATACCGTTTCGGTTAATTTTATGGATTGTTTATGGCTTGGTATTCACTAGACAGAGTACATGTTTTTTAGAAAACATCTTGATAAGAAACAGTACTGAATTTAGGTAAAATATATTAACAGAGAATATAAACTTTCGAACGGTGAGAAACACCTTTAACCTGTTTTTTGCGAAAAAAAAATACAAAGAAAACCAACGTTTCTTTCGTTGTTACAGAAACAGAATACGTTGAACGAACCATTTTTTTGGTGAAAAAAATGGAATTGTTTAACGCCAATTGTAATCGTTAAAAAGAGAAGAATAATGGCTACGAACCACTTTTCAGAAATTTCTAAATTGGCTCCTAGCAACCATTAAAATAATAACACAAGACAGTGTTGTTTAAGTTATGCAAAAAATCTTTACTCTTCTCTGCAGATGTTAATTATGATACGATTCTCATGACGGAAAGTGCTCCGCCGCATCAAAGTAATAAGCGGGAGGATTGGAAATTCTTCTAACTTTCTTAAGCGGAGGATGGAACTATGGTAAGAATGGGACTATACTATCGCTATTAGTTAATTTATTCAAATTTCAAGTTATTTGTTACGCGTACTTTAGCTTTTTAGTGAGTGGACCGTTTTTTGTTATTACGGGGGGAGTTGAAATAAAAGCAGGAGCAGAGTTTAGAAAATTCGCCAATATTAAAAAGCACCACCGCACCCCCGCAACCCGCTTATTTGATACTGCAGAGTATGTTTTTAATTCCTGAAGTTTTTTATGCAGACTCTGCCGGTATCAGACCTCTTATCGACGTCGAGAAGATGTTGTTTTAGAGTCGTGACGTTTGCATGAAGTCCCATGCACACTGGGAACAGTCAAGAAACGGTGAAGATTCGAATAGTTGAATTTTCTCACATTTTGTCAATACAGAATATTTATAGAAAATAGTTCAATACATCGCAATTGAGTGACAAACCACGTGGTAATGTATGACAGACACATGTTCATAGTGGACGCTTTTTCCTCACTTTGAACATTTTCCTTTAAAGCCTTTCTACTACATATTTATATCCGTTTATATCTTTAATTAGAAGCATTAATTGCTTTTTTATCAATTTTTTCGGGTTTGCGAAGCGTGAGCGTGCCACTATGTTCGCAAGCGAAATTTTTAAGACAGGTAGGCAAGCTGGCATAGGAACACAAGCAACAGGCATCAAAGACCAAACTGAGGAATAGAGGATTGGAATTTAGATCCTCAGAAGAGGAAAGGGTAGGCAAACATAGGCGGAGAAGAGTAGGCAGAAGAAAGGCATCCGAGCCAAGACAACAGATAATGACCTAAGGAAAGGAAAGATCCCTGACAGAGGTAAGTGGGCAAAGGAAAGGCAATAGAGCTTAAGGCAACGATCAAAGGAAGGATAGAGCCCAAGCAGAGAGAAGGCAAAGGATTGGAATCAGAAACAAATTTGGTCCTATACCAATTTTCATAAAAAACAAAACACTTTTAAGTTTTGGCCAGAATGTGGAAAAAACATTTTGGTCCGAATGTCGAAAAATTGATACCAGATTTGGAATCAGCGCCATAAAATTTGGTCACGTACCAATTTTCATCAAAAACAAAGCACTTTTAAAATTTGGTCAAATTTGCCTAAAATTAGTCCAAAAATAATATTTTTGGTCCGAATTTTGAAATATTAATTCCAGATTTAGAATCAGCGCCATCAAATTTGGTCACGTACCAATTTCCATCCTAATCGAAGCACTTTTAAAATTTGGTCAAATTTGCCTAAAGTTAGGCCAAAAAATATTTTTAGTCCGAATTTTGAAAAATTGATTTCAAATTTGGAATCAGCGCCATCAAATTTGGTCACGCACCAATTTTCATCAAAAACAAAGCAATTTTAAAATTTGGTCAAATTTGCCTAAAATTAGGCCAAAAAGAATATTTTTGGTCAACATTTTAAAAAATGGATTAGATATAAACATAGTGGCATGCTCACTTGCATCAACTCATCAGTAAGTATCAAATCTAAGCTTCTTTGTTGTCTTCATTATTAGAAGTACTCCCCGTTCTCAAATCGATATCCTTGAAGTTGAAATCGCCGACAAAACATTTATGACTGTAAGACTTGCAACAAGAAAGGTTACGAATTAGTCTGTTAAGGTTTTCATTATTTTTATCTGATAGATTTGTTGTTGTAGGAATTCTGTAAAAACAACCAATGAGCATCTTATCACCGCCACTTAACTGAATCTCTAACAAACCAACTTACTCAAAGCTAATGGCTGGCTTCATTTGTACAACTGATTGATTGATAGATGTGTGGACATATATGATTAAGCCTCTTTCTGAGTTGGACTCTAGATTTAAGGGATAAATTAAATATCCCGGAATATCGTAATCAAGTAGCGTTCGATCTTTAGAATGTTTTGGTTTCACTTCGCAAATTGCAATGATCAAAGGTTTTTCTCATATAATAAACAATACATTTTATCATAAATCAATTACCGTTTGAATAAGACTAAGAATCTCCACCGCAAGGAGTTTTTACTTAGTATTCTGTTGAAGTGTCTTCTTGGGCTTTTAACAGCATGAAGGAGAGAGTGCTAGACTTAGCCTCTTCCAGAAACTTCAGAGAGACTTTCACCACAGCTAAAACGTGATGAGGAACAGGCTAGCTAAACTGAAATGGTCGTATCAACAGCCTCCGTATAAACGACTTTATCACAGTTTGGTACGCATTGAAAGCGAGATTGGTCACGCAAAGATATGTCTAGGAATATGTGTTTTTAAACACCCCTTAAAACACGACAAGCTGGATCATACACCTATTCACAAATACATGAAAACAAGGCGTTGGCTCCTCAAAGTAGAACTTGTTGCAATGCAATAGCTTCTCTATTATGCAGGTCACCCTAAACGTTCTTGCATTTGATTGGTTTCTTTGGTATGGATTTGTGAATAGGTTTATGTAAACTCTGCCTCTAGCACGTGTAATCAATTAATCAACATGGAAAAGTCATTGTTACGTCAGATTGACAAAACGTAATTCGCTGGGAACAGGGAAGTCCAGTGGACACACGACCTCGGAACAGTGTTTAATTCGATGTTATTCCGATGTAATGAGTAATAGAATAAGTGAACTCCTGCATTATTTCGTTTTAAACTTCCTTGTTTATTTGTTTGATATGTTTTTAAATCTTCTACTATAGTTTTAAAGACCTGTAATTATATATGTATTAGAATTAAGCAATACTTAGAATGAAGTATTATAAAACTTTAATCCGTACGTAATAAATTCTTCTTGCCAGTAAATCAATCGTTGGTAGAATAATATATATGCTTGATACGCGATAGAAATCAAAATATCAAGTATCGATGATGGCTTCTAATACTTATTATGTTCTCAATGAAAGAGTGCCTCTACGAAATCCAAGCAATCAAACAGCTGCGACAAATGGCCCTTACAATCACCCTAAATGTAGAGGTTAGTGCTCCGCTGTATTTTGATACAGAGCAAATTATTCTTTCAGATTAACAAAGAAGCCAACCATAGACGTACATTCAGAATGAAAACTTGTTTGTAAAACAAATTTTGTTCTTTTCTCAAGCTATCATAAATTACAGAATTTTTAGATTTGCTGCTATCAGAGTTGTCGTCCTAGGTAAATTATAGGAAAAGTTCTAAAATTTTAAGTCGTATAAGCAATTCATTCAGAAGTTATGAAAGAATGTATGACAGAAGCGGCACATTGTCCCTCCCCATGCACCATGTTTTGCTGGTAACAAGACAGGTTTTTTGGTGATTTGGGGTGTATGTTTTTCGATGCATGTCTTTGTTGAAAGTATTCTTGAGTGGCTTGGGACTGCAGTAATAACTTTGTATCTAGATGTGAAGTTCTTATCAACGCGTTAGATTTCTTTGCGAGATGAATGATGTTTAGCAAATTGAACATATAATAAATCCTCATTGTCCCTTACTTCTGTCGCTTGTAATTTTGAATGTTCGTAAAAGGCACCAATTTCCAGACATTTTGTCAATGAAAGATTATCAGTGAAAAAAAAAAATAAATTTGTAACTAGCCTATGCAAAAGCAAACAAACTGATCTCTTACCTCCCCATCGAAAGAGGTATATTCAAAGTTTTCTCCAAGCTTTCGAGATCTTGTAACGTAGCTGGAAACAGATTCCCCAGGTGCTTGTTTCGTGTTCCGAAACACCAATCGTTCGCATATAGTATTCATCTTTGGGGAAAAATAATATACCATACCATAACCATACCATAACCATACCATAACCATACCATAACCATACCATAACCATACCATAACCATACCATAACCA
>JAULBZ010004118.1:0-15248 GCA_032360805.1 Neoturris breviconis
AGAGTATCTTCAACTGCACTTTGGTTAATAAAGGCTTCGTCGCACGACTAAGCCGACGAACCCTCTATCCGCCCCTGGGTACTCCATGTAAACAGCCCCTAACCTAAATACTATTTTATATGGTGATCCCTGATGCCCTTCCGAGCAACGTTTTTGTGAAATGTTATACGAAACGCTCTTAAAACGCTTCAAGAAAACGTTCGGAAAACTTTTTTTTTTCAATTTTACTGAAGACAGAGATTGTTTGAAATACTAATCCTGTCTCCTTTCTTCCGTACAAATTTTCGCATGGTATGAGGCTCGGCTTACATACCAAGCAAAGCTCGGATTATATAACAAGCGCTGTCAGCATTTCATACGGGGAGAGTAGAAACGGAGAAAACATTATTTTACCACTTTACTCTCTTGTCAATAAGCGTAATGGCCATTGAGCTTTAGACTGTTACTATTCCCACGACTATGATTTTTATGTTTTATTTCACGAAGCATGGTTGTTATACTACATCAACAACGTAAACAACATTGAAAAGATGTTACGGATGATTGTTCAATTTTTGCGCAAGAGGCGAGAAAAGAGTTTAAAACTCACATCCTGTCTATGTGTGTCCGTATTTTTTTGAATGGGCAGAATGCGCCCTAAAATATACCGCAATGAAGAGAGGCATATTGGCAGCCATGTGATGACGTCATAGTGCCGTCATAGTGATTTTTTGAAAACCGTATTTCCAATAGCAGCTTTACAATCTCTGGTTTACATTAATGTTGGTCAGCTGACGGCTTATGCCAAGCAATTGGAAATAATAATAAAAATTATAAATATTTTTGTAAACGTATTTTAAGAAGTGAAAATTGTTAAACCTCAAGGACCAGAAACTATTCGATCTAAGACAAGACGAGTGGTACAACGAGTTATATAATGTGCAACGAGTGGTACAACAAATGGTACTACGAGTGATATTGGGCACCACGAGTTTTATGAGTGCAACGAGTGGTACAAGGAGTACGCTTAATGTTAAGACTCTACTCTCGCTTATTAAATGGGGTGCACCTGACTGACAGGGGGAGGTATAATTCGTGGTTTCGAGTTATTTGGCGCCGAATTGCAAAATTAAAAAAATAAGGGGGTCGCTCAGTCAAGGGAGGTACTACTTTTTGCACTCGTACCACTCTTTGTACCACTATCACTCATTGTATCCAATACTACTCGTTGTACCACACGTTGTACTCATATTACTCCTTGTATCCAATACCATTTGTTGTGCTAGTTGTACTACTCGTTGCATTCGTTGTATCACTTGTCTGTCTGTCAAAATATCTCTACGACTGTAATCATGCTTTTGTTATTTTTTCTGTATATCAAATTACAACTATAATTCCTTTAGTTTAGCCCGTGTGTTAGAAATACAAGTGTTAATGTTGTTTCGGATTATAATAAACGAGAAAGACCTACGTCTTGAACATCTGCAGAACAAGACGTTGCCTCTGAATAACCTATTTTATTGTCTTTCAGATGAGGAATTACTTCAGTACAAAAACACTTGGACCAATTAATTTCGGACGTTAAATTTTCAGAAGAATTCTGACAAATTTCGGACATTAATCTCAAGAATAAAAAACAGCCAGTTAACAATACTGCAGTTAACAAGTACTAATTAAATCTTCTTTCTTTCATTTTTATCAAAAACCATCAAAATTACTTTAACAAAACTACAGAAGCTGAGTTAGAAAATTGGTCTTCAGAGTTTATGACCAATAGGGTCCGATATACCGACTTTTTTTGTATTATTGTGTCTAATAAATAACACAACGTTAAGCCTCAGGTAACTTTCGGATTTTTAAGGCAAATAAAAAGTTTGGAAAATAAATAATTGAACACAACAACTTTTAGACAAGCATTTGTCTGAATATAAAAACTTTTCTGTACTAAATGTACTAAATAAATGACCTTTGTATTCCTATTAAAGGAAATCTGAAATTCTTTCAAACAACGGCTTTTAGTTTGTTATGATAACGTCTTGAACTGTTCGGTATATTGTACATTTGCTTTTCACAATAGTATTATTCAACGTTCTTCATGGAACTTAACCATGTTATGTTATGCAGAATGACGGTTTGTTTACATTGATGGTGAATTCAAACTATGAATTTCAGATTTCCTTTAAAGCTTGATTTCTTCATAATCTGGATCTAGACTGGGCAGGATCGGATCACTTTAAAAAAAATCTGTATGGTACGCTTGTAACAGGACCAAAAGTAAGGCAAAAGTCATACTTAATTTAAAGTTGGAGCTCGTGGAAAATATCAAATAGACTGGTATGAATGGGCAGGGTGGTGTTAAAATACAGTTTTAATTCTAGGCACGAGAATTTAACATAACAAACATTTGGAATTTATTAGAGATGTGCTATGAGCTATGAGATACAGGGGGAAAAAAACGAAACACGAGAAAAATGATTTATCTCCACTCGATAGTTAGAACCGAGAATTTTGATACAACCTAGCAGTTGCTGTTCTCTCGTGCATTTTTTGCATCTCTCAACGGAATCATATTATACATTCAAATCTACAAAGTTATAAGTAGTATGAATTCTATTTCCTTTAAGGCCATTTTCCATTAGCGTAAATTCCGCGCAGAATCCAAATGAAGACATTCCATTGGTAGAAATTGACGTGTGACGCCGATTTCCACCAATGGAATGTCTTCTTTTGGATTCCGCGCGGAATTTTACGCTAACGGAAATCCAGCTTAAGAAGATATGTAAATTTTTAACATCGAATTTTTAGATTTTATTATAAGTCCATGAAAAAAGTTTTTGACAACCTCATTCCGAGGACTTGTTGCCTTTTCGACGAAGAGCTACTCTCCGTGTTTTAAAAGGCACTGAGAACGAGATTGAGTTTTTACACTATTTTTTATTTCGGGTGTTCATAGTTTAATTTCGTATTAATTCATCTGCGGAGGAGAGTATTGAGTTGACAGTTTTTGCAAATTATTATTTGTTAACGTTAACACTCTCCTTCGCTTTGTTTAGGTTATAATAGGTTTTTACACAAATCGAATCACATGTTGCTGTCATAGATTCCCTGTATCTAGTTTCTGGAGGGAGAGTATTATTTTAATCAGTTGGCTAAAATTTGTTCAAAGTCAGAGCCTTTACTGCGGACTCAAAACAAGTTTTTGAAAGTCAGATGGTCTTTACTGTGGACTCAAAATAAGTTTTTTGAGAGTCAGAGCAGTCTTTACTGCGGACTCAAAGCAAGTTTTTGAAAGTCAGAGCAGTCTTTACTGCGGACTCAAAACAAGTTTTCGTTACAAGCTCGTTAACTTTCGATATTCTTAGAGTTGATTTCCTAGGTTTCCATAAATTCGCATCATGTAACGTCAATTTCTACCAATGGACTTTGGTCTTTCACACAGAATTTTTTGTCTTGTAGAAATCAACCTTTACTTACCCAGTGGGAAAAAAAACTTGTTCAAAGTCCGCAGTGAAGACAAACGTCAAACGATGTTGGTCTAGGGTCTTCACCGCTGACTTTGAACAAGTTTTTGTCCACTGGGGTGCTACCCTCCCTCTATATCTGCAACGATGAAGAGTGCTGACTCAACGATCTTCTAATTGAATGACTTCTTTACATGGAAGGCACCAATTAATTACAAGTTCTTTAACAGTACCAAAAACAGTAGCTTTTTTAATAACTCAATCGATTTCACAAGTCTGAATATACCTACCGGATATCACCTGTGTATGAGTGCTTTTGAGTATGATTTTCAGTTCGAAAACTGAAAACTATACTAAAAGACACTCCTCCACAAATGATATCCGACAGTAGCATTAAGGTTCGAATTATTTTTTACATTCTCATAGATTTATTTTGATTTAGAGAAATTGAAATCTGATTTCGATTGAAATTTCTGTAATGGCGGATCTCCACTAGACGATTTCGCTCGCACAAATTCTAAATGAAGCCATCACATTGGTTGACAGCGACGTCCAACCAATGTAATGGCTTCATTTAGAAATCGTCGTAATTGATTGATTTCAATGAGAGAAACCAATTATTCCCAATTCGTTCCCAGGGCTCATACGTAGAATTTCGAAAAGACAAAAAGCTTGGAAACGAAGTCAGTCATTTCCAAGGTCTCCAAGTAAAAAGTAATTGATTGATTTCATCGAGAGAAACCAATCATTCCCAACTCGTTCCCAAGACTCATACGTAGAATTCTGAAAAGACAAGAAGCTAGAAACGAGGTCAGTCATTTCCAAGGTCTCCAAGTGGGCAAAAACTTGTTCAAAGTCCGCAGTAAAGACACTAGAACGACATCAAATGACGTTTTTGTAGCGTTTTTACTGCGGATGTTAAACAAGGTTTTTCCCCACTTGGTTGACTGCGGTGCTCTTATCTTAGGGGTGTTAATCTCTGCAATACCTTCAATGCTTAATTCTGCGGTATTTATTTCCGCGATTCCGTCTTAATCTTTCTGTCATTAAATGTATAAAAACTTTTTATCTCCGAAGTTATCTGTTTGAGGTTATACTGGAGCTCTTCCCAGCCTGCAAAAACCTGTTCAAATTCAGCAAAATAACGTTAGAACAACGTTCTGTTAACGTTGTTGTGACGTAATTTTGCTGACTTTGAACAGGGTAGAAGTGATATTAATGACGCAGAAATTAATTTGCTTAAGGTACTAGACAATAGCGAAAAATCTATGGTTTAATCAAAACTACAATATTTTCTATGTCGGGAATAGATGATACAGAGCAGAGTATTGAATAAACGATCTTGCATAGGATTGATTCTTTTTGAAGAAACCAAACCATTGCATACTTGTTGTCCTTCTGTTCAGGCATAACATTTTATATTATTTGTTATTTAATATTTCCCAGTGAGCAAAAACTTGTTCAAAGTCAACAGTAAATACGCTAGAACAACGTCAAAGACGATGTTTTAGCGTCTTTACTGCGGACTTTGAACAAGTTTTTGCTCACTGGGTTTCTTTATAGATCTATTTTTTAATATCCATAACGACAACAACTATTGTAAGCCACTTTAAGAAGCTCCGCCTAACGATCATAATTGCAGTCTAGAATCAACAATCGACGTATAAAAAATATACGATTTGATTGAGAACTGGAGTTTCTTATTTTTTTGACAATATTTTAGAACTCGCGTTTCTTATTTGTTTCTTAAAAGGATCCTAATAGTACTAAACACAAAATCCTACTTTCAGTTCTGTTTCTTATAAAGCTGTTTCTTATAAAAAAACACAACGTGTGATAGATTTATTTTTCCTGAAGAAAAAAAAACTGATCAGTTCTAACTTGTTGATATGGAGCCCATGGTGTGAAATTTGATTGGCTCTTAATCATGTGGAAATCGGGCTTTAAGACGAGTTAGACTAGACTAACTCATTCGCACGAATTCTAATTGAAGCCGTTACATTGGTTGAAAGCTTCATTTAAAATTTACCTAACATGTCAATACACAGACCGTATACGGAGCAATCTTGGCAGTCCTAGAAATATGAGCATTGATGAGAATGAACTGTTCTCAAGTCAAATAAGAGAAGAGTACTGAGTCAATGAGCTTGCAATGGATTGGTTTCTTCTGCAAACTCATTGACGTAACACTTCTGCACAGATTCATTTTTGTTGAAACGCTGTGATGAGGTGACACACCAGCACAGTGATTGTTTGTTATTTTCAGGACTGTGGAGCCCTTCTTCGTGGATGTAATACACAATTAATTTTTCGTTCCTTAACTCTCTCCTCCGCCGAATAACTCGTGTGTAGGAGGGTTGTTCCTTGATACTTTTGGAGATTCTTATATTATTTATTCGTTTTTAATGCGTAGTTTAATTAAAATCAATTTTCTTAAATTCAATTTCTCTTATTGTCCCGTCTCAACCCTAAGAACGAGGTTGCCATCTCTACGTAATCTGTTAATAGCTTATTTCCCACGCCCCTGTAAAGGAAACGCCTTCTGGGATAGCAAGACAGTACTCGCAATATAGTTTTTAATTAGGCTTTTAACTACGAGATACTGCAACGAAAGCAAGAAGCTCTGGGAACGAGGTTGCGAGACCGCCTGCTAAGAAGACTTTGACACATTCTTAATCCAAAATTTTCTTTTTTAAGAAAAAGAATCTAAATTCGATGCACCAATTTTGATCTTAGATGATTTGGTCAGAAAGTTGTAAGATAAAACCCAGAATCGAAATTTACGGCATTCTTCCACCTCGATCATAGATAGCACTTTTATTGTTGAGGAAAAAGGGGGAAAAGCGCTTGGATCGATTGAAGCATACCTACAACCCCTCTTGTATAAATATTTGGGACAAGTGCCTTTATGCGTTCTTCATAGCAGAAACGGAAGGCGAGATTTTACATTAGGTGCTCTCTGAAAAACGTTACGACTCTAGTCTAGCAAAAATTCGGAATCTCAACTCGGGCCTTCAAATTTGATTAGCATTAGCAAGACGAAAATACGAATTTGTTCCAAGAACTTGCGGAGATAAATCTCTATGGTTTTCCTGTAGTCGTTTTTCGTATTTATGTTTCACTTGTGGCGTCGAAAATTCATATATAGAGTCACAAGAATCTTTGCAACCTCTATATTAGAGCTTCTTCTAAGCCCTGGGATCGAGATTGGAGTCTTTGTGATAATTGTGAAGATCGATTGGTCCTGGGCAACCTCTTTCCCAGAGCTTCTTGCCTTTTCGAACACGGAAGAGCGGTGAAGAAAGCCCACAAAATCAGTTTGCAAAATCGACTGGCAGAGGCCAGGGCTTTTTTCGCCACTCTTCCGTGTTCGAAAAGGCAAGAAGCCCTAGGAACGAGGTTGGGTCCTGGGGACAAAATTTTGAAATCGTTCCTTGGGTCCAAGGTTCAGGGTCCATGTTTTGTCAAAGCTGTCAATCAAATATATCCATGGTCAGTTATTCTAGACTAGATCTAAATTAAACGTCACTTTTTTCTGCATACCAATGAGACCAATGAAAAACAAACTTGCTTCGCTGGTAAAAAAAGCAAAAGGAAAGCAAAAGAAGAAGGTCATCGTGTTGTGTTGCGGAAAGGAAATCTATAACTTTTTCCTCAAAATATGGATCAAATTTCTTTTAGATGTTTGCTATTAACAACTATAGTGTTAACTCTGTTGAGCATTGTTGCTAACGTTAAAGGGAATAAAACAGACGTTTGTTCCACGTTGGCAGGTTCTTGTGGCACATGCACAGACAATTCAGACTGTTTTTGGTGCAGTCCTTCCAAAACATGTGAAAGCTTCAAAATCATCCCTAAAGGATGTAGTAAGGCACAATGGTATGTCCGACAATGCACTATTGCTGGTTTTTGGTTGATCATAGTTATTCCATGTGTTGCAGTGTTTTTGTTGATCTGTTTGATTTGTTGCTGTTGGTGTTGTTGCTGCCGCACTGATAAATCAAAGATGGACGAAAAGTTCCGACTGAATGACACCAAACGGAAGAGTGATAAAGATAAGAGAAGGGCTTATCACGAAGAAAGAGATGCTGACCGAGAAGTTGAAAGAGATAGAATCCGATCGAAATATGGCCTGTACAACACTGGTGGTGATGCAAATACCTCTGGATACCAAAGAATGGGAGATGAATGAAAATTTATGTTATATTATAAAAATTATTTCAATCCGTAGATATTTTTGTGGTGCGGAGTTTTGTATGTGTGTATTTTGGGTTTTCTTGTTTAGCTGGTTCAAATGAAATTTTATTTTATTTTTCCTTTAAATACGTCAATCCAAGTAACATTTGAATAACATACCTTATTGGGATAACTATTCGCATGGATAAATATTTATGTTCAAAACCAGAGAAAGAAAGAATTACATGCCTTAAAAATAACAATATTTTTTAAATTACAAGATTAATATGCAGGTTTGTAAATCCCGAGTTAAAAAACCCGAGTTACGGAGCCCGAGTTACGAATATGACGTCATAATCCGAGTTAACAAAGTTTTTGTAACTTGGTAATTTAAACATAAATATAATTTCCGAGTTATTTAACTCGGGAATTTTAATTGAAATAAAATTCCGAGTTATCTCAAAACTTCTTTAAAACTTTTAGAAGTATTTATTTCAAATATTTGATACTATGAAGGAAATAAGGTTTACAAATTATCAAAATTATCAAACATGCTTGAGATAACCTTGATGTTTTGTTTTTGTATCCGACCTAGCCTCATCAAGTTTCTGAATCTGAGGGGGATTTTTTTTAAATCCAGTTCCAAAAATTGTTTTTGGGCCAAAACCTAACTTATTATGCTTTAACAAAAAATTTGCATCTGATTGAGAATGGGGATTTTGAATCCGGGAATTGTTTTTTAAAATTCAGGTTTGATCCTGAAACTTGAATTCTTCTGTTGTTTTGGCTGAAGATTAATCTGACTTAGTTTTGGAGTTCCATGGAAATTATGGTAAAAGTTAATCTCGATCCCAGAGCTACCATTCTCACCGATTTAGACGTCAAGAGAGAAGAAGCTTTCGGAATGAGTTAGGGTAAAAGTAAGTTGCTCTATCGTTCGCTTCTACCACTAAGGCAGGGGTTTTCCCTGACCAAGAGTAACTTTGTAAACTGAACATATGAGGAGAGTGTGTTCTTCATTGTCAACTTCTTTGACGCGTGATATTTTCAAAATAAACCCTATTACAGTAATGTAAACAACATTTCTTAGGGGCCTTATTTCGGAGAGGATAGAAATTTGTTAAGCTTTTTGGGATAGGAAGTAAGCATTTATATCTAGAATTGGACTAAAATCGTTTTTGGAGTGTAGTGTCAAAAGACACTCAAGTTATTCAGATGCAAATGATGTGACCCATATGTGTCGTGAGTACTGTTATTTCTAGAAGATATTTTGTCTCAAGATTTTGTTTAGTCATAAGCATATGAAAACGTTTGATTATTAAACAAAAGAAAACGATTGATTATTGGTCAAAAGAAATCGTGCCGTTCCATTATTGTTTAGAAGAACATTTTTCTACGTTTGGTGTTTTATTAGTCTATTTGCTTCATAAGTATCAAACATTCAAAATAAATGCTTCTAAAAGAAGTTTTGAAGAAGTTTTAAGATAACTCGGAAATTTTATTCCAATTAACTCGGAAATTATATTTTTTATATATATTTATAAGTTACCGAGTTACAAAAAATTAGTTAACTCAGGTTATTATGTCATATTCGTAACTCAGGCTCCATAACTCGGGACTTCCAAACCTCGATTATATGCTAACTAAAAATACGTATTAATCAAATTACGGTGCAAACAATTATATTAATACAGTGAGGAATAATTAATAGTATTGTGAGAAAATTACAGTATTATTATTTTATTTCATTTTCTGCTTGAAAGTGTAGAATGTTATCTGCGTATCATGTCGCAAATTTTTAGAAATATTGTTATTTTTATCAAAATACTTGTGAAATTTGTGCTTAAGACCATGTTTATGAAGCTTTAACGCCATTTTCTTAGCGCCTTTCTCTAATGCCGATATATTTTAATCAGTCTTCTACATTCTAAATTTGCATTTAAAAAGTATATCTGGTGTTATGAGAAAATGTGTTAAGGTGTTAAGCATTTTCACATTAGCAACATTTATAAATGGCATTAGTGTTAAGCCTTAACACCTTGGTGTTAGGTGTTATGGTGTTAAGAGCTTAACGCTCCACCTGCGCCAAGTTTTAAATTTCCTCTTGCACGAAAATAAAAAAATATATAAATAAATAAATCCACTCAAAATATGATAGTTTGCAAAAATAATTCTGCACATAATAAAATAAAATCTGCACGAAAATTTATCCCAATAAGGTATTTTTAATGTTTGGGCTAAAGCTACTAAAAGTGACGCTAGTTAATTGTCTTTACTAATAGAACATAATAGTTGACTGCTTAGAGATGATGAAAATGGTTTTAAATTAATTGTTTTCTACCAAGACCAATCTCAATAAATTTCAATAATTTTAAAGCATTACCTCTACAGTTTTACCTGTGGAAAGAATTCCTTTACACTTGACTGACTGGGGTATGTCTTCTACTTATCTGTATTTCTGAATGTTGCAATTAAAGATTCAATCTACAGTACTGTATGGTCAAATATGATTAGCACTTACTGTTTGTACAATTATTTAAAACCATTTAAGTCGCATAAGGGACCGTCTCAAAATAAAATCTATATACAGAGGAGAGTACTGAGTCAATGATCTTGCAATGGATTTGGTTTCTTTGGTACGAGGGAACCAATTCATTGCAAGCTCATTGACCTAATACACTTCTGCACAGATATTTCGAGATGATCCCTAAGTATACTCATACTTTTATCAATCACTTCAAAGGGGTTGATTGTTTAAAATAGTAATTTGTGTTTTGTGAGGTGTGATAGTTTAATTTGGAGATGCATTTTTCAGAGATTTATTTATATTTTTTAAGGTACGCTTTTTTAATAGATTTAGTTCTAGATATGCTTACACTAGTATGCTGCTTTGATAAATTTTAAATGTAAAATTGCTAGTCCTGAGTTTGATTTCCTTCCTTCAGTTAGTGGTCAAAATGTTTATATACTGTAGTATGTGTTTGAAATAAGGTCAAATAATCCCTATGGAGGAGGGATTTATAATTTGTGAGCATTACTTTTGACTTTCTTGGCTTAAAAATCACTCCTTCATAGTGATTATTTGTTCTTATTTCGAACACAGCTCAACCATTTTCTACACTTACCTTCAAATACAGTGGAAAGTTACATTATGAAATATAATTCGTTCCTTTCAGTACTTAAAAGATTTGGACCCCTATGACGGCATTTTGTCCACTAGTAATCACGTAAAGCATTTTCAGGCTTTATATTTAATCGTTCACTGTGTTTATTTGTTACAAAACAGTGTTAGAGCAAATATAATCAGTGTGGATTTTAGAGTATTGCTTTGAGTATGCTTAAACATCACTCCTCCACAGCGATTTATAAAAATATATGATATGATTGACTTAATTTTTGAATCATCAGCAAAAATCTATGGTATTTAAAATGTTGCGCAGCCATTTTAACAATCAAACTATAATCTATAAATTTTATAACATTAGCTTCCACACAATCAAATAGTCCTGGGGGAGTTTCCCTGAAAAGAAAGGAATAAGAAAATCAATTTGGTTTCATCAGACGAATAGGAGTTAAAATAAGTGCCATTCATCACTGCGGCAAAGAGATTTTTCAAAATACTTTTAACCCAATTGACTGAGGAAAATCTCTCCTCCGCAGTGATGACCAGCAGTCATTTTAACCTCTGCAAATGTGCCATACAGATTTTTTTTTGGAATCAATTTTTATTCATCATTACAAGTCTTGTTGCAATATCTGCCATGCAACACCTGTGCAGGAGATTTTTAAGTATATTTTTTAGCTGATCAGCTAAAAACTATACACTCAAAAAACACTTGCATAATCACAAAGTTAAAAAAGCATAATATTTCACATTCTTGTATACTTTTTTTTGTATGTTTTTCTTTACGTTATTTCGAAGCTACGTTACATTATATAAATTATTTATGATTGGGGAGAGTACTGTGACAATCCCAGTGGGAAAAAATTGACCAAAGCTCGCAGACGATTTAAATAACTTTTTTTAACCCACTGGGATACTTTTCAAGTCTGAATTTAACAGCTGGACATCACCTGTAGTATATTTAAAAAATTCTCCTCCACAGCTGATGTCTTGCTGTTAAATTCAGGCTTGCACTTTTTTTTTGATAACACTCTCCTTCTCATATGTTATGTACGACTATTTTTCAAACGATAGATTATAATGTAATTGTGTTGTCCATATCTTCTATTAGCTTGAGCTCTTATCTATTTGAAGCTAGACTATTTTCTTTTGACGTGTGAAGATAATTTATATTTTCTTATTTATTAATTTAAAAACCAATTCTTAAAATTAAGTTTATTTCTTGTTCTTCCCTACCATAACAATACGAATATAACTTTTATAATCATGGTCATAAGTATTTGGAATATAAACTTTGAAACTAAGAGCCTGGGTACTGTTTTATGCTAATTGATAAGGTGAAAATTTGTTCCACTCGTTCCAAAACGTTTATCATTCAATGGTTGCTGGGAGCATTTTTGGGAAATTAGAGCATTTCAAAGCATATGTAAAATGCTACCTTAAAGAAATTTAACAAAAAAAAAACTATACGTAGAAGGGTGTTGTGTCAACAAGATCGCAATTTTATTGGTTTATTCGGTACGAAGTAACCAATCAATTGCAAGACTCTTCCCCACAAATTTTTTTGATATGATTCCTATCTAAGAGATTATTTTCAGTGGACAATAACTTGCAATAACAATAAAGGCGATAGAACGTCGAAAATCGGATAAAGCGCTGGAAACCGATTAAATGTAAAAAAAGAAAAATATATATGTGATAGAGTACCGTATAAAAATGCAACTAAGCAAATTTGAAAAGGATGGGAACATACCTTATAAAGAGCAAGATAAAGCTAACGGTCCTTCAAGAACATATTATATTACACGGCCTACCCCCTTAACGCTAAACGGTCTTGCAATAAATGGTAGTCACTCTCTAAAAATATTTAAGTGGGCGTGCCACTATGTTCGCAAGCGAAATTTTAAGACAGGCAAGCCGGCAGAGGAACACAAGCAAAGATTGGACTGAGGAATAGACAAAGGAATTTAGATCCCCAGCAGAGGAAATGCAAAAATAGGCAGAGGCAAGAACTCAAAAGGAAAGGCAACAGAGCCAAGGCCCCAGATAAGGGCAACATGCAAGCATAGATCCCCCGGCATAAACATAAAATTAACTTTAATACTAGAGGCGTTATAAGCAAAAAACGCCTATTGCAAAGCCCTGCACCGAATGCGTAGTTACTTACTTTCTGCATTTAAATTTCCGGAAATTTTTCAATTTTTCAAACCGTAACTAAACTCAAAGATGTACGAGAGACGAATCTGCTAAACTACAGACACTCGCCTATATTTCAACTTAATTACTCTTGAGTGACGAATAAAAGGGGATTATACGGCGCGTGGTACGATTATTTTTTAAAGTTAAAAAGCAGGGGATTTTACGGGATGGGTGTGTGGATTTTTTTTAGAAATTTTGATCGATTTTTAAGATTGTAGAGGGGGGGATTATTAAACGGTCTTTTCACAAGACAGTTTTTTTGTCAATAAGCTCCAAACTTTGTGTCACAGAGTGAGCTTATTCTCTATGTAGAATACAGTGTGTGTGTAGTATCACTTTTAACCCTACCAACACTGGCCTTAACCCTACCAACACTGGCCTTAACCCTACCAACACTGGCCCTAAACCTACCAACACTAGCCTTAACCCTACCAACACTGGCCTTAACCCTACCAACACTGGCCTTAACCCTACCAACACTGGACTTAGCCCTACCAACACTGGCCTTAACCCTACTAACACTGGGCTTATGACATGAAACTTGGTACAGTTACAAAACAACTCGATACAAACATGTTTGCCATAAAATGTTGACTTAATGACGTCACTGTTACCTGTTACGATGTTATCGCATATTTGCGATCTGTAAAATATGCTACCCGGTATGTAACGTATGAAGTTTAGTCTGTACTTTTCATTACTTTCATGCATTTCATTTATAGCATCATCAGATATTATGTTAATAAAATTTACTTTTTTTAGAAAAATTACCCCCTTGTTGAGAATTATGTTACCCCAGGAAAAATAACGTTAATATCCAAAAAAAAATGGATCTTAATCCTTAGACGCATCTTTGCGTGAACAATCTCGCTTTCAATGCGAGCCAAACTGTTATGAAGTCGTTTAGTGGCCAAATTCTAGAAATATCAATAGACGCAAACGATACAGTTGGAATACTTCCCATCAACCATTTCAGTCTAGCTAACTCGGCATGTTTAAGTCTGATTTCTACTTCTGGATCTGGACCGGATCGGATTTGAAAAAAGTTAAAAAAGGTTCAAAGATCATAGGCATGTTCATGTTCTTCAAGTAGTGCCAGTAATCGTCCAAAGTAATATTGGAAGGCGTACAACAACACATGCCTTGCTGGATAATGGCAACCAAGTAACGCTGTTTGAGATAATTTAGATAAGCAATTAAGATTGACGGGAAAATCAAAAAACATAAATACAATCAACCTCGTTCCCAGGGCTTCTTGCCTTTTCAAACACGGAAGAGCCACTCGAAAAGGCAAGAAGCCCTGGGAACGAGGTTGGGGTACAAGTAGATTTTACCATACTTAGACACAAGTGGGAAAATCTCTCTTCTAGGTAAATATTCCTTACTAAGCAGTAAGGTTTAAGTTCCAGACCAATGTTTACCGGAAGATTTTGGTGTTGGTGAATAATAACTAGACGCTTTTCATGCTTACCAGACTGTCATAAAGTCGTATACAACCATTTCAGTTTAACTAGCCTGTTTCACATCACGTTTTAGCTGTGGTGAGAGTCTCTCTGGAAGTGGCTAAGTCTAGCGCTCTCTCCTTCGTGTTATTAAAGAGCCAAGAGGACTTCAAGAGAATACTAAATAAAACCCTTTGTAGTGGAGATTCTTAGTCTTATTCAAACGGTAATTTATTTGTGATAAAATGTATAGTTTATATGATCATATGATCTTGTTTCAATTGTTTGCATAATGTCGTGGTTGTGGTCCTACATATACTTATCATCACGCCTCTTTACCACATTCTTCTTACATTGATCTCGTCGCAATGTTTTCAGCAACTAAATACATCATCAAATCATGTGACATTAGCTCTCCTAATGAAATCAATACGAGTGATCACCTACCTATTAATATTACAGTGCAACTCAATATAAATCTCAACAAAACTATTGATCACAGTCAACAACCTCATAATACCATACCACCCCATATCTGGAAAAACAAAGAATTTAAGCAAATCTATCAACAGCAAATCGAGTTAGCTTTTAGCAATAAATCTCTTGATAGCCTACATATAGATCTTAAGAACATACACCCACAAATATTTTGGAAAAAGCTCAAATCATTACAGTCATTAACAACTCGATTATATACTATCAACGACAAAAATAACAAAAGCGACATTACTACAGAATTTGCTGCACATTTCGATACTCTATTAAATAACAATGATACATCATTCTTCATGTCTACAACTGACATTAGAAAGGCTATAAAATCATTAAATCTTGGTAAATCTCGCGACCCATTTGACTTATTAGCTG
>JAULBZ010004119.1:0-15247 GCA_032360805.1 Neoturris breviconis
AGATATCTTAGCAGCTTTAAAAAAGTAAAATTAAATAATTTTGAGAAAAATTAATCTATGATGAAGAGTGTTAAGTCCATGAGCTTGCAATTAATTGATTTCTTCGGGATGAAGAAACCAATCGATTGCAAGATCATTGATCCAGCACTCTTCCCCTAAGTTTATTCACACTAATCTTGTTAAGAATTACAATTCACACTAAACTTGCAGTACATGTAATGTAAACCGGACTTTATTTGCGGCTCGTGCTCATACCGCACACTCAACTGAGTCACAATTCCCGAATACCTGCGAAAGACGATTTCATATTCTTAATGTACACATGACAGGAGTGACATGCGCCTTGAGACCTATCGGATCAGGCAACATACAGTAAAATACAACCTCGTTCCCAGGAAATTTTCTCTTCTTTTCGATATAAGGACTGTGGGAACGAAGTTGAGTAATATACTACTTGCATATCTTCTACTACTGTATTAGGTCCTCTTTATATGGAGACCGATATATCGCTCAGCCCATATAACTCACCTTGCCGGCATAAATCATTCTTTTGTTTATATGGACCCGATATAACTTTCATTTCGTTTCCTTGACCAATGGCATGTCCTGAAATATGTATATTTTATGTTGCCTAGCCGATATCTCGGATAAATAATACGAAATATCGGCTAGGCGAGATAACTCGCTTGCCATATAGATTATCTGCTGATATGACTGCAGAACTAGGAGTGAGACGAAATATCGATTCAGCGAGTTATCTCGTCTGAGCGATATATCAGGCTCCATATAAAGAGGCCCGTAGTGTAAAGGTTGATTTATTCCACTATGCAAAAATTTGTCGCAAAAGTCCAAAGAAGACATTTTATTGCTAGATGGTGACTTCGCGTCACGTGATGTGTGTGTGTGTATGTGTTTTACGTCAGTGTTGGTTTTAGGCTGACTTCTTTGCCGTCGACATATAGAGCAAAACAAAGTCTTCCAAAAATTAATCAAACTTTGTTTGGTTCAGTTTCAAACTGGAATTGCTTACAGCCAGTGTCGAGCTGCCCCCCAACAATCGAAGTACCATCACAGTGTTTAAAGAGAAACAAAACAGATGTAGAATTGGATACCGTGTTTTTTCCATTTAACGTCCACTCACAAGTTAACGCCCTTCTCTATTTAACTCCTTCCTTAAAAGGCAAAATATTTTATTAACACCTAACTTTTTAGCGCCAGTCCCTAATAAACGCCAGAAAAGGGGGTATTAATTAGAAAATAATATGCAAGTAAAAGCGAACACCTAGCCTGTACTACAAACTCGATGTCTGGCGTGAAAACGCGACCACCCGGCACTTTTTTGCCACGGGAGGGTCCGCGGAACAGGCTACGAACACCTCGTGAACTGTTTATTTTTTTAGAAAAATATGGATACATTTTATGTATAGATGATGTAAATTCGTGCTTTAAACGTGTCAGGTGTATTCCGTTTTGACGCTGGCAATCTTAATCTTGACATCATGATTTTTTAATTTAACGACCCTTTCTATTTAACGCCCACCAAAAATTTATTATTTAACGCCCAAAGTGTTACATTGAGAAAATACAGTAGTTTAGACCTTGCTTTTATGGACATATACCTAAGAAAATAAAGACCTGAGACGCTGAAGGCCTTCACGGTTTGCTTAAAACTGAGGCCCTCAAACGTCTCGGTTCTCTATTTTAACAATTCTCACAATTGTCAGAATTGTTAACTTTACAGATAATTTATCTAAGAACATAAGGACCTCAGACGTCTGAGGGCCTTCAGATCTATCGAGGGCGTCTGAGATTGACCTTGTTGTTATCGATATATAACTAATAAAATGAGGACTTCTGACGTCTGAAGGCCCTCAAATATTTATGTCGTTGGAGATGTACCTTAAGTTTAAATTACATTTTGAGGGCACTCAGACTTTCCTTTAAACATCTGAGGGCGCCCTCAAACGTCGCAGGTTCTCTGTTTTTTATGAATAAATAACTAATAAAATATTATAGACCTCAGACGCCTGAGGAGTTTTAGATCTTTCTAGGGCGTCTGAGGTTGCATAAATATTTGAGGGCCCACAGGCCTTCCTTAACACATCATGCTAAAAATGAGTTTTTTAAGTAAAGATGAGGTTCATAATGCAAAATATATTCTCTAATGGTAATTTTACTCGAAGGAGCAGTCATAGCCATTTCTCTGTGGCATATATTTCCGTGGATTCTCACGCGCGAATAAATACTAACGGCAATTGGACAAAAAAACTACAGATAAAAACAGACTATTAGAGAAATCTAACGGAAATCGAAGTCTGCAGACATGTAAACTATTCATGCCACATCTTTGGGTCAAATTTGTAAGGTAAACCTATAGCGTAGAATTAAGACAAAGGCTATATTTTGAAACCACCCGAACAAAATTTCAATTATTTAGTTCCAATAATTTTCTCCGTACAAAATTATAAATAACTTAATAAGTTAAATTTGGAATTTGAACTCGAACTTGTTTTCATTGTCATTTATGATGAATCAAGCCACTCAGACAAATATTGTCCCGCGGGACGCTCCCGTCTTCTGTGAATATTTAAATTTCGGGTTTTAGATTGTATTTTTTAAACTACTTGAGTCTCTTTCAGTCACAGTTTACAAAACTTGTATAGGCTTGCATGAGTTAAAATTTATTGCAAAAATGGCCTTCTAGAACACACTCGCTCGAATTTTAAATTTCAAATTTCAAAATGTAGTGTTTTTGATTATCGCGGTAGCCAAAACAGAATATTGAAATAGTCGGCCTTCCTATCCTCGCCTATCCACCAATTCGTTAGGGCGAGGCGAAGTTGATGGCAAATTGCCTCCAATTTTTCCTGATAAGACTAGCCGAAAATGTTCATACAAACAAGACTGAGACTAAAAAAGACTATCCAGCAATATATTCAGTATATTTATTAGGAACACTTTAGGACAGTCTTATATAGAAGCGATGTGACAAAAACGTTATTTCGACCAGCAGTTGAGGTTGTTTTGAACAGAAACGAAGAAAGAAGACCCTCAACATCATTTAGCAAATAACAAGAGAGACATTCTGGAGTGTCATTTGCGTGTTCAATGAGTGGAAAGATTGTCTCGCCCACCAAAGCAGCTATAAGATTTATGCGAACAAACGAAAATACGGTCAAAATCTTTTTTAAAGCCATGTTTTGTTCATCAGGTGATAGTTTAACTTGATGAACTTCTGTTTAGTGTATAACCGGTTCAGGGTCTAGACATAGCATATGACTAGTCTAGTTTATTATCAACATAACCACATTTACGTAAAGAAAATGTTTTGGATGTTTTAACTATCATCGTACGAAAAAGCTATTTGGTGTTCTTTTTCGTTTGCAATAAATAGACTATTTATTAAATCGTATTTCGCGTGCATTTGTCTAAATTTTAAATGTTTTGCTTTCTCTCAACAAAAGGTTATAAAAATATTTTTAAAAAACCTTTTTTTTATTTTTTTTTTACATTCGTCTTTCACAGCATAGAAAAACATCTGTGGTTCTACTTTTCCGCGTGCTTTTCTCTGACGTAAGATTTGTATTGAATAAAGAGTATAAATTTCCTCTGCACAGTACGTAATTGTGCCAACTTTGTTGCTAAAACTGTATGTGACTCCACCACAGATGCTTTTAAATGTTTTAGCTTGTGGAGGAGAGTTGTTTAAAATTCTATGTGGCTCTCCAAACAAGATTGAATAGCAGGATATAACTGACATGACTCTGGCCCAACCTCGTCCCCAGGCTTCATCTCTACTGACGTTTAACGAAGAGAAAAGAAGCCCCGGGAAACAGGTTATAAAGTTCCCTCTATTTTTCTCAAACACTCTAAATGCTTAGAAGCGTAAAACTCCTAGTAAATATTCTCTGCCACAAATACTTTGTATTTTTACCATTATTGTAGCAATCATCATGTGACACTACGTCAGCAAAAAAATTTGAAATTTTGAAAAGTTGTGATTTTTTGCAAATTTTGATACCAACATTGCAAAAAAAACCTTTTTCATTTGTGAATTTCAGATATTGCGCTTAACTCAAGAAATAAAGATTATACGGTCAAATTTTAGCTATATATCCAACCTCGTTTCCAGGGCTTCTTGCCTTTTTGAACACGGAAGAGTATGTCTAGTAGAGAAATAATAAAAGTCATAACGTTGCTACCGTTTATCGTTTCTGAGTAAGTAAAAAAAGTTCGAGTGAGTGAAGGGGGCATTTACCACTCCCGGCCCTTATTGTAGGCGCATATGTGTGCTTTGCAAAACTATACGGAAGAGATTAGTAAATTCGTACCCTTCTAAAAATAAAAGTTTTCATATTCCCTTACTGCATGCTGTATTGATCTATAATTTCTAGAAGTCACTAAACAACTACAATTTGATACGCACAGAAAGCGATCTTGTTTACGTATGTCATGTTTAAGTAACTGGAAGCTTAATGTCCTCAGGGAAATTTACATCGGTTAGTGGTTCTTCCTCCCCTCCGACTATCAACTAAGTTAACTGAACGCTTGAGATGTGGGAAAGCATTGCTCTAACTTGCCCCAGGCCAGCATGCGGCCTTCTGTCTACTGACTTGGTGTCCGATCTCGGCTGCAAAAAAATATTTTGCTTGTGTATCCTGTGTCCCCTCCCCAGCCGGCAAAAACCTGTTCAAAGTCAGCAAAATAACGTTAGAACAACGTTCTACTAGCTTGAAAAATAAGCAGATATAGACATATTCACAAATACATGAAAACGAGGCGTTTGCTCCTGAAAGTACAACTTGATACAATGCAATGACTTTGTGCACTGCAAGTCTTTCTTGTGACTTTATTCCTTTATTTAATTCTGTAGAATGTGTGCATGGTATGATGCTAAAAAATCTGTGTATTTATTTTTTGGAAGCATTCTTTTGCCAAATTTTACACAACAAATTATTGGGAAGTAACAAAATTTCCGATAACACAAAGCAAGCAAAAAAAGTTACAAAAAACATTGTTTGTGCAATGATTCCTGTGATCAAGTAATAAGCCTGCAGATTGTCAAGATGCAAGTCTTCTTGTTATCATTATCCTACAGGGCAAAAACTTGTTCAAAGTTGAAAACGTTGTTCTAGCATCTATACTGCGGACTTTGAACAAGTTTTTTCCTAGCTGGGATTATAATTCGTTGCTTCTGCATAAAATATTAGAGCATTCTACAGATTGAAAGAACTAGTGGCTGCAAAATATACGCATTCTCTTAATACTATTTGTGGTAACTACTCGATCTGTCGAGTCTGCCTTTTATACGTTTGAGTCATAACCTTGTGCCGTCCTGTCCTCGTGGTTGCAAAACAAGTGGCGACATGATTAGTTATATTATGAATATTATTATTGTCTAGGTTTACACCCATCCTGGAATTAATTTGATCTGACACAGTAGTATAATTTCAACTAACACGCCCCTGGCGCTCACATCCTAACTTAATTTAATCTTTTATTCGTAGTAAATCAAATTTAAGAGAAAGAATGAAAAAAGAACGCACCCTTCAAAAACACTTTAAATGACCCTACCTGTAGTGCGCATGAGGATGATGATTCCTTTGCAGACAGTTTAAATTTTTGTTGTAAAACCTATGATTTAGAAAAAAGCATAATTTTAGGCTTTGAATGTTTAGGGTATGTCACACTGACAAAGTTCATATATAGGCTTAACATTTCCTCATCCTTTTTAGTGTACATGACTCATGACTGATTTTACGGACCAATTGATCTAGGTTAGAAATAGCCAACCTCGTTCCTAGGGATTTATCTGTTTCTGACATGCGGACGGATCTTGCCGTCCGAATACCAGAAAAAAGATAAAAAGCTCCGGGGAACGAGATTGAGCGTTTCATATTGTTAAATACAAGATTTTACCGCCATAATTAAAAAAAAGTGAAAGTTTGTATTTCCATTAG
The DNA here is from genome assembly GCA_032360805.1 of Neoturris breviconis. NCBI lineage: Eukaryota > Metazoa > Cnidaria > Hydrozoa > Anthoathecata > Pandeidae > Neoturris > Neoturris breviconis. Next base: position 5,961 of record JAULBZ010004119.1, read on the forward strand.
ATGGAAAATTCCGCGCGTAAGCCAAAAGAAGCCATTCCATTGGTAGAAATTGACATCACACATCATGTTATTTCAATTTCTACGAATGAAATGTCTTCTTTTGGCTCTCCTAATAGAAATCAATCTTAATAATTGAAACATAATAGCGCGTTTTATTCTCGTTCCATTCTTTTTTACTTTGTATTTGATTGATTACCTGATTAATAACTTACGTTTCCGAATTTAAACAAATTTATGAAATATGCAACAAAAACAATATGAACATATGTATGCAGCTTGTACATTTCATTCTGACAGTTGTAGCTTCCATTTTTATTATAAATCTCGCCTTTTGGACGGGGGAGTAGGTTTTAGCTTCCTTGATTTGTGAAAAATTCAATAAATTTTAAGTATACAGATAATAAGCGTGAAAAAATACTTTTTAAATAAATGTTTTGTCGTTGGAAAATTGTCTCGTTGCAGTCATCCATTACATTACAGATAAATTTAAGAATATGTCGAATCATCAACCCCCGTTTCTTGACCTACGTACATGACATATATACGTCATTTCGGCGTAGGGAAGCTTCAAATCTATCATAATATATTATATACAAATGAGTGTATAAAAACACCATAGAAGTGATTGAATATATATTAGATAGCGCACGAGCAAATGTAGTGAACTCTAAATTTCAACTGCTAAAGATAGTATGAAGTCATTTTATCTGGTGATAGGTTTTTTCTGCATTGCAAATGCACACACAGACAATGATATAGATGAAGATGAAGACCTATTGGAAAAGTTAATAAATTTACTTCCTGATTCGTTCTTTGAGGAAGCAAGAGTTTACTTGAATGGTGGTGATCCAGATAACGTAGATGATGAAGCAAATGAATATGATGAGTTGTCAACTGATGAAACATACAATGAAGTTATTGAAGAATATGCAGAGGAGCTACCATGCGAAGAAAAACGTGAACATTTTAAACCAAGGGCTGGTAGACGAGATCATTTTAAACCAAGAGCAGGAAAACGTGAACATTTTAAACCTAGAGCAGGAAAACGGGAACATTTCAAACCAAGAGCTGGAAAACGCGAACTTATAAGACCAAGAGCGGGGAGACGTGACCATCTTAAACCTAGAGCAGGAAAACGGGATAATTTCAAACCAAGGGCCGGAAAACGAGACGAATTCAGACCAAGAGCTGGAAAACGCGAACATGTTAAACCTAGAGCAGGAAAACGTGAACATTTCAAACCTAGAGCTGGAAAACGTGAACATTTTAAACCTAGAGCAGGAAAACGTGAACATTTTAAACCTAGAGCAGGAAAACGGGACCATTTTAAACCAAGAGCGGGAAAACGGGATCATTTCAAACCAAGAGCAGGCAAACGAGATGAATTTGAAGATGAGTACACCGACCAAAACGACGAATTTGAACAAAACAATTTTGATGAGACGAGCAAATTGGATGAAGTGCTCGACAAATAAAGAAATTGGAACAACCTATTGATCCAGTAAGACAATATAAAAAGGCAACTACTCTATTACTCCGCATAAGAGCGCACCTCATTTAAAAGCGCATGCGTTTTTATCTCGATAAAGGCGCATACGCTCTTATCTCAAACAAAAGGGTTTTTGGTTAATTCAAAAATCAAGCTCGTCCCCAGCACCTTTTGACTTTTTTTATTTTTCTCGGAAGAAAAATAAAAAAAAGTCAAAAGGTGCTGAGGACGAGCTTGTTAAAAAATAACAAAGTTCTTGTATTTTCACATAATTATTTGTTTTCTACTCATACGAGTTATAATATATTTTACTACAGTTTCAATTTTCTTTACTTATTGTGTCAGTCCTTTGAATATTCCTAGTGCACTTCGAGTCCATTGTTTTCTTTTGTTTCATCTGGAACCAGTCACCTTAGCTGTTATTGTAGCACCTGAAAACAACGCAAACGTGCAAATCATTGAGTATGTTTGAGAAATATTTAATGAAATTGCCTGAATTTCATCACTTTCCCAGCCGGCAAAAAGCTGTTCAAAGTTAGCAAAATAATGTTTATTTTCCTGACTTTGAACAAGTTTTTGCTGGCTGGGTTCATTATTTCCTAAACTTCAGATAGCATTCCGTTGGTTCGAAAAATATAAGCACATGTGCCTTCAAGCGGTTAAAATTTCATTAACAAACAATATGTCGTATGCGGGGGTAATAGGGTACTTCCAATATATTTTTCCAATGTTATTGAATACATTTCTAAACCAACTACGCGTGAATTAGAATTAAACTAGAGCGACATTAGAAGCAGGCGATCAAATTCTAAAACCTTATGTTAATAACGTTACAAAACGGAAAATACACTCACTAAACCGGAAAGAGAAGTTTAAAACGGCTGGCAGTGGCCGCGCTTATTTTTGAGAAGAAGACTATATGAGGAAGATATATAATAGCAACATTCATAATAGGCAAAAGCTTGTTCAAAGTTCGCAGTAAAGACTCTAGAATAACATTTTCAACGTTGTTCTCGCGTCTTTACTGCGAACTTTGAACAATTCTTTGCCCACTGGGACAACAGTATTTCTTACTATACTGGAAGCGGCTGTATATAATTAATTTTTGTAACAGATGCATTAATAGACCTATTCACAAATACATGAAAATGAGGCGTTGGATGCTCAAAGTAGAAACTTTATGCAATGCAAAAACTTCCACTGCTATTATTGCATTGCAACACGTTTCTACTCTAAGCAACCAACTTCGTCCCATTATTTGTGAACAGGTCTGTTATCACAAGGTGAAACACTACTAAATGCACCAAACCGCCGGCAAGAACCTGTTCTAAGTAAGCAAAATAACGTTAGAATAACGCTCTTTGAGCGTTGTTTTAACGTTATCTTGCTGACTTTGAACAGGTTTGAACGATGTCTGTTTTTTTCAAAGCGTTTGACTGCGGCTTTCCTTGGTTATTGTTAGTATTAGTAAATATAATTTGTAAACGACATATTGGAAAACCGCGACATAAAGGTGGAAACGGGACCCTAAGGTAGGACTTAGGTGGGTCCCTGATCGTACCTTAGAGTCTCGGGTCCCGGTAAATCTCACTTGATCTGTTTTCTTCTGCAGTTAGTGTAATACATTGACGAATTCATTAACACAAAACGCGTTAATAGATGGTAATTTGTGCAACAGAAAAATAATTCTTTTTTAATGGTAGCTTTGGTGCCATTATTAATTATTATGCCGCAATGAAGAGTCGAATGTAGTATATTTTATATAAATCAATCAACAATGCATAAATTATCATACATTAACCTATTTCGTGTTAATGAATTCTGATGTCAATGTATTACATGCTGCAGAAGTAAGCAGACTAAGAGAGAGGATCGACTTTCGTCTTTAGCCTGATAGCCTGATGGCTATAAAAATAAAAAGGTAACTAAGGATAATTTTTTTCTTGGCAACGAAATATTTTTTTGAAAGTCAACCTCCTTCCCAGGGCGATATTTGAAATATTCTTGTTGAAACTTGAAATTGTTAAAAAAATATTGAGAAAAAAAAACACCTATGCTACTTTTCTTATGAATAATCATGTAATATATATAAACATTGTGCAAAAGTGTTATTACACGTCAAAAGATTTTTTTGGAAAGCCAACCTCCTTCCCAGGGCGTCTTGCCTTTTAGAAATACGGAAGAGCTCTTCTGTATTTCTAAATGGCAAGAAGCCCTAGAAACGAGGTTGTTAGTTAGTAGCAACATAAATTGCAAATAATAGCTACAATCTTTCTTATAAATTATGAGAAAAATTGCGAATTTTGACAAGCAATATACGCCACAAGTATAACTTAAACGACCAGGAGAAATTCCTAGATAGAATCTTAGGGATTTCTGGAAACTAGAAACTCTGCTGTTCCTAGGAGTAGTGCAGTTTACCCAGATTCTTGGAACGAATTCGACTTTTCATGCTGTCGTCTTGTTATCAAATTTTAAGTTTAAATTTCAAATATTTGCACGAAATTCACTTTGTCTCATATATTTATTGATTGTAGCTGCCAGTATCCGAAATAACTTTCCAAAGGTTACTTCCTAGTGGGCACACGACGTTGGACATCGTTTTGACGTTGTTATGACGTCGTGTGCCGGCCGGGTTTTACCAAATGATATTTTGTTTTGATAGAAACACAGTATTAGCAATTTCTTTAGAATATTTTGATGAAGTCATGTATCGGTTGATTTCCAGAAGGCGAAAACTTCGCGGCAAAAAGTCAAAATTAAGATATCTCGTTAGTAAGAATCGACGTCAACAGTGTTCAAAGTTTTCAAAGCTTATTTTGTGCATGATTATTCTCTATATGATGGTTCGCGTAGAAAAGAAATGGCAGAAAAAAGGAAAACACAAATAAGATTTTAGCAAATAACTTCTGACACATATACGAAAGCCATTTAAATATAAAAACAAAAAGATTCATGCAATATTCATGAAGTCACAAATCGGTGTTTAGTCGAAACACAACCTATGCACTGAGAAGTTGATTGAAAGAAGAGGAGGGTATTCTAACACAATAGATCCTGTCGTAAATTTACACATAGTCACAATCTTCAATGAGCTTTCTCTCTGGTCGGAGTTTCACCAGATTTGTTATAACGCATCAATTGCGCTAATCAATACAAAGGCCTCCCCCTCACAGTTACTTAAGAAATAACAAGTCAAAAGGAGTGAGAAATCAACTTCGTTCTTAGTTCTCAACTCCCAAAACTTCTACGAAAGAGAGTATGAATAAAAGATGATACATACAGGTTAAACTGTACACAAGTTCTCGGCTAAGAACTATGTGCACTTTTCATGTCCTCCACTTATACACACCTGTAAATACGCTAAAAAAAATCGCTACAGACCCACAGACACACAAACACGGACCCAAAGACGGGCGACTCTCCGAGCACCCATCAAAAATTAAAAAAAGTAGCTGCAGTAATAACAACACGAGATTTGAATATATATCTTTGTGTATTTTCCTCTACCTGGAAACAGTAGGAAGTAAGAGGCAAAACGTTGTATTTCCGTACAATTAGCGACTAATCAGGATTAGTTATTACAGAACAAAACATTAAGCCATATTCCTAATCCTGATCCTAATTAATGGTTAAATTGCACTCGGCAACGTTCGATTACATAGCTGTAATTAGAGAGCGCTATAATTATAGCGCCCTGGCTGTAGTTATTATTCTTAGTTACTATCCTTTTGTTGTCTTGCTTGCCCAATAAATAATTGTGCCAAATAATTGTACCCCCCTCTGGTTGATAAAGATTACACCGTTAAAATTGTTATAAAAATTATGTACCAAAGGTAGCTACTTTGGAAAGGGAAGAAACGGCTTTAAAGACCACCATTGATAAGTTTTTGGTGTATTGCCCAGCCGGCAAAAACCTATTCAAAGTCAACAAAATAACGTTAGAACAACGTTCACAGAATGTTGTTCTAACGTTATTTTGCTGACTTTGAACATGTTTTTGTTGGCTGGATGGTAGCTAATTTGTTTCTTTATGAAAAAGGCCTAGTATACATACCCAGAACTTTTCAAAGTCCACGGTAAATACGCTAGCACAACGTTTTCTTTACTGCAGACTTCAAACAAGATTTTATCAACTGAATAGCTCAGTGGAATGAGTAGTGGTCACAGGGTTACCTATTCTCCACGTGTTAGATTGAGTTAAGTAATGTTGTATGATCTTAATGGATCAGTATACAGTTTCTAAGTTGTTCGAATCCATGTGAAAGTCTTGATGTTGTTATTTAACTATGTCTCTTTTAACACCCATAGGGACAGGGACATTGTTGGCCCAGTTTATGGCTACTAACCAGTAATAGGTATTTAGAAATATAGAAAATTTCTGAAAGTATGTAAATATAATATTAACTCATTGGGTAAAAACTTGTTCAAAGTCCACAGTAAAGACGCAAGAACTAAGTTGTTCGACATTGTTATAATGTCTTTACTGCGGAATTGAACAAGTTTAACCACTGGGAAGAGGCCCTAAAATTTGCAATATAAAACGATCAGTTTGCTAAGTTTGCTTGTGGGTATCAAAGGGTTAGCAAAGCTCGCTAAATTGGAGGAGGCAATATATTGACATGTATCTTTTTTTTGCTTCCAATTTTCGCCAAGTATATATAAGGTTCCGTTTAAGCATGTACCAGAGTTCCTATCGTTGAACACAATTTCTAAAACCTAAAGAGTTCGGAGAATTTGTTCTAAATTTCCGGATTTTTTGATAGGAATATGCGCTATCAGTGATACAATAAAATCCACGAATAATGGGTAAGATAAATCTTTCCCACTTTCTAATCTCAAAGAAATATGTCCAACTTCGTAATACTAGTTCAAAGAAATATTCACGGGACCTTTCCTCCCTTTTTCATAATTCTTTGTGCAACTTAAATCAGAGAAACTTAATTCCGTTTTCAACTTCCGAAAATTTTCCTCGGATCAGAAGCGGAACAGAAAATGCGCACGCGCGTAGAAACAAATTAAAGACATCATGGAATGTCTATAATTTTATTATACGTGTGTCATGCGCATTTTCTGTTCCGTTTTCGTTCCACGCAAAATATTCTGAAGTGGAAAATACCCTTAAGAAAACATAATGCAATGAACGTAATAGCATCAAAATATCCATAATGATAAAATAAAGAGAAAATCAATGGTATTCCCAAATTACATCGTAACTTTCTAACGTCCATGCATCTACAGAATACAGAAATAACAATAAAGTGTTAGTTTCTTCTTAAATAAAAAAAAAGATTTAAACTGGGAAATACAGATGAAAACTGAGATGGAAACTGATTATAAAGTTAAGAAGATAATCATTATTAACAAAATATAGATAATCAATGCAGATTATGGATGTAAAGATACCGCAAGTTTTGTTTATACTCTTCTCAGAACTATATATATTATAGATATACATATATCACATATATATTTATATATGGGTTGTCGTGTCACGGAAAATCCATTGCAACGCACCGTGACGTCCGATCAAAGTTCAATCAACGTGGAAGTGACATCACTTTGGCACCTGGAGACGTAAAGCGATGTGTTTAGGAAGTAAAATATTTCGGATTCCGACAGGAAGGAATTTATTTTGTAAATACCACTTTTTGTATCTATCCTACCTGCTAAAACGTTTTAATGCTACTATAAATATTTTCGTAAAGTTTTATTGCTAAATCATATGTTTTTCATATATGTAATTGATCATTTCCCAATACCACCTTTGAAATTGGATAGTAAATCAAATTATTTTCAGAATCTATTAAAATAAAGTAAGATACCTTTTTACCCAAATGAGTTCCACACTACTGGCAATCTATCGATGCCACGTTATGTACAGTAGATGTGATCAAGTGGGGCTCACATACCCAGTGGGATCATTATGCAACGTCGTGTTATCTATTTTAGCAACCCAATCTCCCAACTGATGTCGGATTTTCCAGATGTTTTGATTTCCAAATTAAAGAAAGAAGCTCCCAATTTTGTGGAAAAATATTAAAACTTTAAAAAAAGTCGCAACATGTGTCAAAGAGATAGCTTTATCAATCTTCGAAACTATTTAGATTGTTAAACTGTTCCATCTAGTCGTCGGTAGTCTAAATCTTGGTCAAGTGTGTGTCATGACAATTTGACAAACTGACTTCAGAGTCTCATAAACTTGTGTATTTAATGAATGCTCCTACAATAAACGAATTTTTTTCATGAGTATTTAGAGTAGAATGCGTTGGAATATTCCTGAGAAAGGCCATATCCGGCAACCTAGAACGGTAAGATACTGAACTTTACCTCTCAAGACCTTCAAAATTCCTATCCTCTGAACTGCTCATCAATAGTACGAACACCGGCACACGTTGTTAGAAAAACACGACATCATTTTGACGTTGTTCTGGTGTTGTTCAAACGCGGCTTTCCCACTGAGATGTATCCTGTAAAACATGAAGCGTTTGAATAATACTTACTCCAGCAGACACACGATGTCGGATATTTATTGCGACGTCGTTTTGACGTTGATTCAATGTTGATCAGACGTCGTGTGCCAGTTTGATAGGGAGTAAAAAAGGAAGATGGTTACTTCAATAGTTTCTACTAAATTTTCCCGTTACAGAACGAATTTAGATGGTATTAACCAAAATTGAATGAATCCCCTTTTCATCTCATAACAGAAATTTAACACAAGGATAAATTTTAGAAAAATATGTTAGACATTCTACGAATAATTCAAAAGTCTGTGTAGGAAGCCAAACGAAAAGTTATTTATGCTGAGTATATTGTTTTGTACTAATATTAAAGGGGTATTCTAAATTCAATTTCCTCCAGTAATTTTCTAAAAGCAATTGTTTCAGCGTATCAGCACTATTGCTTTATTGTATTGACAACGTCTTGTGCTGAAACAATCCTTCGGAAATTCGGAAGAAACTCCAAATATTCTATTTTATCATCTTGTACCCCTCATATATTTCTTTGAATGTCATTAATGCGTTTTTACTTATTGTTTGGTAATCCTATAAAAGATGATTCTCTCTTATTCACATGCAACAAAACAGACTAGAAGCAGAACAGACCAAGACAGTACGGACGGAACACCACAACGAAAATATGTTTCGATATCATTTGTTTCTTGGTAAGATTAATAGAAATATTGGTAGTTGATAGTGTAATCCATCATATAGCCTAAATCTTGTTGAATATTTACCTTAAGCTATTGCCTTTTGCGGCTTGTGTATAGACCAAGACATTGCCTTCTCAGGATAGAAACTTGTTGCAATGCAATGACATTCTTTTGTGCAGTGATTGCACAAAAAGGAAGCTATTGCAATGAAACACTGTTGTCAGTATTCATTAACGAAAAAACTGGCTAATGTATGGTAATTTTTGCTTTATTGATCTAATTATCTATGATCATATGTAACTACTGCTGATTTTGAAAAAGTTTTTACCTAGTGAGAAGATTGTCCATTTACGGTGAGCATTCTACAACAAAAAAATATTTTTATCTAGAACTGAAACTTGGTAAGTACCTAAATGTTAAATTCGCTAATCACACAACAATGTTCTACTTCAGTGATCACCGATATCTATTTCCTTTCTTGTAGCTATATTCTACATAATCTGTAATATCAATTACACAACATGTACCAAACCAACTAACAACAACACATTCCCACAAAATATATCAAAGAACCAAACCCCGAGACAAGTTAGAAACGATATTATAGATCTCATTAAACCGATTCGTTTTGAAACAGGAAGATTA
>JAULBZ010004120.1:0-15246 GCA_032360805.1 Neoturris breviconis
AATACATAATTTCCTACGACTTTAATCAATTATATCTCCACTAATATTTATTCTTATGGAGTCAAATCTTCAGAATACATTAGTAGCAATATGAACTTTTATCTAGACTACAGAAGGAAAAATTTGAAAAAAACGTCTGGGGTGATTTTGTACCTTTAATATGAGTTATTACCCTAATTAACAAATTGTATAAAGTGTGTATAATTACTCGTGCAAATTAATTAATTAGAAGAAGTCCACACGTAAGTTAAAGTTGACTTCTACCAGGCAAAAACACTACTGCGAATGCCAAAAGAAGACATTCCATTGGTATAAATTGACGTCACACGTCATGTGATGTTAATTTCTACCAACGGAATATCTTCCTTTGGATTTCTTAGTAAAATTATCGCCTAGTTACAGGCGCACGAGGTCCACTCAACGCCAAAAATAACTACATAGGAACTTTGCTGTTACAAAGACTGTTTCAATGTATAGATAGACGTCTACCCAGGAGGGGGGCATAAGTCGTCGGAACAACGACAGAGCGACGTCGCAACGTGTGCCTGCATGGTAGGAGCTTCGACATTGATTAAACACGCGTGCAAGCAGTCATAACATTCAACAGCACGTTTTCGTCAAATATGTTCATTTTTTCCTGCTGGTAAGAAAACATCACTCTTTATAATAATATATCAGGAACTGTCTAAATATTCAGTTGTTTTTCTTACGAAAACTTTTCAACAAAGCAGCAAAAACTGGTCTGTGATATTCTTTACCATCAGTCATCGTTGCTGAGATTAAACTCGTAAACCTATTATACCATATGTAATCGACTAATGACTCTTTGTAAGTGTTTGGATGAACAAGACTCATAGCTGGATAAACGAGTTTCGATGAAGACATTGTGTTGTGGAACCAAGGCTTATTGTCCAATGTTGTATAGACAGTTGATTGATCTTGGAAACTCAAATCACCCATAAGCACCATAGGAAATTGCCGACGCTCCATTACATTATTTCTTAGATATTCTGACATTACACGCGCTTGTCTTGTTGCAGTGAATTCATTCGTTGTGTTTAACTTTGAAACTGCCACAAAAAAATCAAACATCCTGTACCTCATTATTGGTTGTTTAACAATGGGACCTCCCCCATCATTAAGACTTATTGCGACTTCTCTTGGTGGCGCTATTTTACCCGTATTTATTTTTAGTAATTTTAAGAGCTTGCTGAAATAACTTGGCTTTGCTGGAGCATCATTTTGAGAGCTGAAACCAAATTGTAATGCGCTAGGATACTCGGTTAGACGCTCTGCAAATGTTAAACGTGCCCACTGACAAGTACTGGCTTCACTTACTCCCGGAAATTTGGTTCCAGCAACGTCCGGTGTATCGCTTAACCAAAATATACCGCTTGTTAACAGATTCAATCGTCGGTCTTTTTTGTAAAAAATCGGGTCGTAGATTGGTTCTTTGTTATTTTGATTTTTTTGAATAGCAATGGAGTAATAGTTGAGTAAACATTTTTTAAGGGATTCCAACTGATGTTCCTTCACTTGTTGCAGTCCAAAAATCTAAAAATAAAATACGAAAATACTTGTTCAAAGTCCGCAGTAAAGACGCTAGAACAACGTTGTTCTAGCATCTATACTGCGCACCTTGAACAAGTCTTTGCCCACTGGAATACTCTGTTTTATATATCAGTAAAATATAGCCCAGGCTTATCGTTTTTATTTTTTCTTTAATCAACCTGTGATTGTTATTATTTTGTTACTAACTTCTTATCTTATCTTACATGACCTGCTGATTTTGACGCTATTAAAGTAATACTGTTGTAATTATAGTACTAATTAGCTATAGCAAATTCTTAAAAAAAAGGTTTATTAGCTATAGCAAGTGTTTGTAATGTTCCAACGCATGTCTTGATCAGAATATATCCGAAAATAAGTCCTCGCAAAATGCGAAAATTAATCCACTTAAGGTACAAGGTAGGTCTTTGCCTTCTCCGATGCTCCAAGTGACTTCTGGTGCTTTCTTTTCTTGTATTTGTTATGCATTAGTTGTCACCTGCATAATACCCTGCTCTCTTATGAGTTCTGTGTACTTATCATTGACAGAAGAATTTATTCCATGTATAAGCAATCCCCCAAGATCATCAAAAAAATGCTTACGAACTTATGTAACTTCATGAAATATCTCCCATTCATAGGTACTACCTACCACAAAATCCACCCGATCTAGTAATATTGATAGAAGATGGTTCTTACCGTAGGTCTAAGTTTGTTCAGATAGTTACACAACTCAATCTTTTTGGTTTCCCATTCAATCCGATCTTGATCATCTGTTTGTTGAATATTGTAAGTGACGAATGTTAGAACGTTATCTTTAAATTCTTCTGAAGGTAAAGAATTTGTTATTACACCATCTAAATCTTCAGCAAACAAACCAGCAGACATAGGGCATCCATTATGAAGACACATGTTCATAAACTTTTTTTCAACAGCGACTACATTCATTAAGATATTCAGTAGAAGAAGAAGAAGAGAAAATATCTTCTCCATCTTTCACCTATAATACAAGCATAAGGGACCATCTAAACATTTCGCTCCAAAACCAACTTTTTTGTTAAGATTAAATCAACTAAAATTGACTGCTCAAGTGTTAATGCACATGCCTATGTTCGCGCCTACACATGCGCTAAACAATTTTGGACGTTTATGTATCAATTAAATCGATTAAAATAATTGAATACATTTTTGAGAACTCATTTCGGGTAGATTTTATTTCGGGCGACATGAAACTCCATGTAGTGTCATTTCAGGCTCAAAAATAATCACTGCTGGGGCTCGACAGGCAGTTACCGGTACTTATGAAAAAATAGCGCAATGTTTTGTTAAAAGAAAAAGAAGAACGTCATTAGTGTTTAAAACTATTGAAAAATTTTAAAGTGGAGGAAATTCCACAAATACATAAAAATTTAAGGCTGTTCAAAGTGGAAACTTTAAGTTATTACATTGCAACAAGTTACTATTTTGAGCAGCCAACGCCTCATTTTCATCTATTTGTGAATAGGTCTATTGTCAAATTAATTTGCTTACACACAAATCTACCATATTCACTTTATGTATACTTTACATATACCATGCTACAATGGATTATTCTATCTCGCTAAAGGCAGAGATTGTTTGAAATATCCGCAACGAATTCTTGCATGGTATGAAGTTCGGCTTATATACTAAGCGAAGCTCGGTTTATATACCAAGTGCTCAGCATTCTATACAATGAGAGTGGAAAAAGGAAAATTTTTCATATCACTTTTACACCGTAGTCAATACGCGTAATGACTATAAGAGCATTAGACTGTTATTTCCGTGACTATGATTTTCCGGGGGTTTTCATGAAGCATGGTTGTTGAAAGAGTAGGTTTTACGCTATATAAACAACATAGAAAAAGAGTTACAGATGCTTGTTTTATAGAAATGATACAGTGAACATTTTCCTACTCAGGTAGACATTAAGGAATGAGACGGAAATGGTCCAATGCTTAGCTTTATTCATTTTTCTCCTTTTGCTTTCTTTCATCTCATGATGGATGAATTAGATTTCCCTAGGTAGATTTCTTCTTTTAGACTTCCTTTTAGACTTCCTTTGTCAGATTTGTTCACATGCACATCGGCATATTGCCTCTTTAAAATCAGACCATACGACTATCCCAGAACAACGTTGTGAACTAGATTACTTGAATTTATGCAACCTCGTTCCCAGGGCTTCTTGCCTTTTTGAACACGGAAGCCCTGGGAACGAGGTTGGAATTTATGGGTACTTTATTAGCCAAGGATTCCCGTCTCTTTGCTTCCTTCATTCAATTTCTTTCTTTACGTTTTAATCTGTCGTTTAAGATTTTAGTTTACATTGTGAAAAAGGTTTTTCTCAAATCTTTAAAATATCAACATTGGGAGAGAATAAGAAAAAGAAAGAAAAAAATAGAGCTTAGTATACTAGGCTAGCACTTTATAGACTATTTGGTCTTATGATTTTTACCGTTGTGTATTAGAATGAAAGAATGAATGTCTTAGAAAAATGCATCATAAGCCCAATTTTCAGTTATGAAACAATGGATATTTTTATCGCAATAATATAATATCTCGATAAGGGTAAAAATCTCTACCGCAAATTATTTCATTAAGGATTCTTTTAGAAAAGAGATATTAAAAAACGCACTATGAAGGAGAGAGCACTTATAGCACGGAGGTTAGCTGTATTAGTTTCTGAATCGGATCTTTATTTGTTTCGACCATCTGCGTGCTTATTCATACTCTGCTTGTTGTTCTATCATCTCCATCGTTTGTCCAGTAAACAACTACGCCATGATAGTCTGACACGCATTGAAAGTGGTTTCTTCAGGTCAAAAAAGTCCGATTCTATTATTGGTCAAAAAGCCTAGTACTATTAGGGTTAGCGTAAGTCAGTGGTCCAGTCAATGGTAATAAAGTCTCTACATGATCGTGTTTCATCATCATCCAATCAGATAAAGCGAGATTGTTCGGCATACTAGAGTCTAGTTTAGTCTGAAACAACACAGAAGCAATAATTTTCACAATCGTATAGGTTACTCAGTGGGCACATGACGCCGTATGCCGTTTTGTCGTATGTCGTTTTGTCGACGTAAGTCATTTTGATGTTGTTTGAACGTTTATCCAACGTCTTGTGTCTGGGGTGTACAAATGATCAAATGACGTCGAAACAACGTCTGAGTTGTTGAAACAACGTGTGGGTTGTTTCCAGTAGCCATCTAATCAACATCGAAAAGTTCAACGCGAAACTGACGTGAAAACGTCACAACGACGAGGTTTTTTTACCTACTAGCAGAATTGTTTCGAAGTAAATAGTTCACTCGTTATTTGACAACTGTTTGTTAGCAGGAAGTATTAAAAACATGTTTTTATTTAAATTTTAAAACTCTTTCTTCGTAATAGTCCGTGTGGATTATTTATGAAAAAGCGAGCACGAAAAGCTATACGTTGTTTTGTGCGATTTAAGATAAATTTTAGTAAATGAACGTTAGCCGAAAAATTTGCTGATTAGTCGGAAAATCTATACAAATTATCCGGTATTATGCTTATTTTCCGGACAGAATGAAATCTTTGTTGTTGTTGTTGTTGTTGTTGTATTCTCAGGACGCATGAGGATCTGCATTGGGTCTGGCCGAATCTTCTTCTTCACGAACTCATAGTCACAATCTTTCTTGTGACTATGACGAACTTTATGATCTCATTTTTTATCATCATAGGTTTTGTGGTAAGTGTGTCCAGTCAGGTTAAAATATTTAAAAACAAGATTATTTGATATTGTTTCCTTATTCCTTCGTCTACCGAAAATAACATTAATTATTTCCTTTACACAAAGCTAAGATAGAAACAACAAATACTTTTTGGAGCAAAACACTCATATACTGTTCTATTTGAAAAGAATAAAACAAGAATCCATTATTTGTTAGTCTGGAAGTCAGAGCTTGACATCCGTTCATGAGTACTTCTTCATTGTATCATGATTTGATGAATTAACGCAGTTAACAGCTCTCTGAATATTTACTATCAACATATAAGAAGGAGAAAGCTCTATACATGTCTTAATTATTTCGCATACGAATTCTAATATTAAGTTCATTATCGTCATCATCAAGAAGCTGTGCTTCCCTTCTCCATATTAGATTCTGTGCTGACGGCAAATGTTATGTCTTCGTCAACTCTTTTTGGGTTCTTCAAGGCTATCCCCTCCATAATTTCTGATTAAATTGATGAATTGCAATGAAACATGGCACAGTAGGTGTTTTTTCTATATTTTTAACATTTTGACATAAAAATAATTTTGATGACGTCAGCATTTTTTGATGACGTCATTGTAAACAATCTAAAATTCTAGTAAAAAGTGTATTTAAGTTGTTTATGGAAAATATTGCTCATGCCAGCAATTTTTGAGGGCATTCTTCGGTGATTTATGTGATTTTTTAGCATTTTTTGATCTACTGACTGCAAACAAATTGGTTACCATAGTAACAGGTGGCTATTACGAATTAAAGAAAAAGTCGAAAAACACCCTAATAGAAGTAATAGAAAACTCAGAAAGTTTCGACCTGATTGGGCTACAAGGTGCTGAAATAAAATGTTTCATAAGGGAAGAGGGAGGACCATCGTAGGGTTAAAATGTCTCCTGGGTACTAGGCTGCTAGAATCAAGAGAATTTAAGTCTTAAGTCTACTCGGATAAAACTCTGTGATAAACCTCAAGGGACCTCTCATGGTTACTTTCCGCACTTATGTTTTACTTGTGGTTTATATTACCCTTTACAATTCACAAGTTTTCCCATTATTTATGTCCTTGATTGTAGGCACATCATTGAGGTGCTTCATCATCAAATAAACGTTGACTGTCGGCAGCCGTTTCGAAAAGTTTTAATATTCTTGACATAACTGACTAAAATATACATCTCATATATCTGTTCACCTGTTAAAAGAATGTTGACCACGAGTGGTTCAAAGCATTCATATAAGCGCGTGTGTGAATTGAAATCGTTGAAATGTGGTCGACTATTTATCATAAATGAATATCTCAAAACTATCCGTTCAAAACTATCACTGATCGGGCTAATGGATGATTATTATTATTGTTTTATTGCTGCGTAAAATCCACCTTAATTTAGTGAATGTCGTTTTCTTTTTAAATGCAGCGAGTTGTTTACTGTCAAGAAGCATGGAAATATTTGTGTACGAAATACTAGAAATTCTACTTTCGCACTAACAGTGACACTCAAACATGTTTTTTATCAATTCAGGAAACTCAATCCGACAAATTACGCTAAACAAGTGTAAAAGGTTTTTCGAGGTGCAATATCGATCCGAATACAACCAGCATCTGTTTGTAAATCAGACCTTTAACCCTGTTTATATTATTATATCTTCCTAATAGAGTTATTACTTTGTGTTTCCTGAAATTTCGTGACTGTTTTTAAAATTTTATTTTGCAAAATTTGGCAAATTTTGTTTTTAAAATAATTGTTTAGTTTTCCCGGGGTGAAGATGTCATTGTCCAGAGTTAAGTCTTGAAAATTGGTCATCGTACCATACACACCTTCTGTGCACTCTCCTACGCAGAGGCCGGCGCGCGGAAAGGCGAAAAGGCGAAAAAGAGGTGACGAGGGCAGCGCCCTTACGAAGGCACTCCACCTTTGTCAAATTTTGCTTATTTTTATTTTTTAGCACTCCACCGCAGATTGTTTTTACTATGATTTTACTATAGATATCAGATTACATAGCAACATCATTCTATAAAACAGAATGTATATATTGCAGACCAGAATATTTAGACCGGAATATTTATGACGTCATATGAGCATGTATAAAGTCACGAAACGTGTTGTTATTGATTATTATTTATTTGGGTCAAAATAACAACTTGTTTCAATCCCATGGACAAACTCCTGTTAGTTTATGTATTATGAAATAGGGGCTTATGAGACTTATGGCTTATATATGTCTTAAATGGCTTGCATGCGTCATAAAACGCGCTTTTCATGAGTCAAAAACGCCAAGGCTTCATAAGAGTTTGATTAAACAAAGGTTAAACTGAAGACCAAAATAAGACATTCCATTGGTAGAAATTGGCATCGCTCGACGTGGGGTGTCAATATCTACCAACAGGATGTCTACTGTTGGCTTTCGAGCGGAATTTTCCGTTTAATGGAAGTCAACGTTTATTCTCGTTCAAAGAATCGACTTTTGCATAGTCTTTGTTGTCGTGTGCGTGGGTGATGGCTAAAATACACAGGTTTTTTAAAACACAGGTTTTATACGCGGTGAAAAGTTGGGCAAAAAACGGAAGGGGAGATACTTTAACATAAGTAATAAAAGGATGAACTTATGCATAGGGTTGGGGATGTTTATTCTCGAGATTTTACGTTATATGGAGGAAAATTTAGCCAGCATATTTGATTATTTATTTTGTTCTTTTTTTAAAAAAAAATTGAATACTATAAGTTTTTTTTTTAATAAAGCTACCTGACGTAGCTTTTGGAATATTTTAAGCAATATTCAGATGTTAAGGTAAAAAGTGACGCATCTGAATTAGACGACAAAAACAAGACAAGAAATGGTATTTACAGCTAACAATTTGTTTAGATATCAAACATCATTCACTCCATGTACCTTAGATGGAATGTTGACATTATCACAATATATGACATTGTTTTTAATATGTTTTTTGATTTTACCGTTATAAAGCCGTTGTAATGCCTTGTAGACCAAAATAATACTGAATTAAACAAAAAATAAAATTGAAAATTTCCGGTTCTAAAGGCAAAAAGTGGTCCTGGGTCCGTTTGGAGTAAATTTTTGGAAAAAAAGTTTTAGGAAAATACAATAACGTGAAAAGTCACTAATTTCGGGCCTAATACGATAAGTGGATCAGAAATTATACGGAAATTTCGGGGTTTGTGGTAGTACCCCCCCACCCTCCCCCCGGGTTAAATATAGGGTTAAGATATTGCAGGTACGGGTGACTGTCAGAAATGATTTACAGTGACACAAAGAGTTTTTCTGAGGATTCGAGGTTTAATACATAGTCTATTCTATCTACACGCAACGCCGAAACCAACGTGGTTTCGATGACTATGGTAAATTTTCGTCTTTGCTTTGACATCGCTTATCCATCGAAGTGTTTAACCTAAATGTAGCAGCCACTTTCAACCAAAGCTAAATCACGACGCTGAATGAACACCGTCAAATATACAAAAAAGAAATCAGATAATAACATATTCCTATACCGAATAAAATCTTATTTTTAGTAAAAGTAACCCGATTGGCGCAATATTGCTTGTTTCTTTAATTAGTTACAGGATGTTATCCTCCAGAAAAACCGGTGCTAGAGCTTATAATACATCTCTAGCCTGATGCACAAATACTAACTTTAAAGCTAAAAATGATAATAGTTCATTCAACCGCAAGTTAAGAAGTTCCAGAAATCATCCCTTGTCGTCGAAACAAGAGCAAATAATCACTGCGGAGGAGTGATTCTTGAGCATAGCTTCAGGCTAGAAAGTATGAAGCTATGCTCAAAAATCCCTCCTCCACGGTGATTATTTACTCTTATTTCAACCACTGAACAAGTAGATTTAAAGCATTAAAATTAGCTTTGAAAAACCTAAAAAAAATATAACAGCGACGATGAAGGACGTCATATCAAAGAGCTTGCATTTGATTGGTTTTTTTATAATCTAACATAATTGACTTACCTAATCTTACAGTGAAAAGTGTCTTTATATAAGTGATGTTGTTAACCTTATACTTGTATTGCGTGCAAGTCACTACGAACACACAAGCTTACCTTTATATAATTTAAAGGCTGATTTTCATTAGGCGGAAAATGCCATGCGAAAGCATAAAGAAAGACCTTTCATTGGTAAAAATTGATAATCACACGTCGTGTGATGTCACTTTCTACCAATGGAATATCTTCTTTTAGCTTTAGGGCGGAAATTTCTGTCTAATGGAAATTAGCCCTTAACAATAATAACTCATTCATAAGTCTTTTGCACAACTTCAGACCCATTCTCTTGAGCTTAACACAAGTCCTTTTACATACAGACCTTCTAGTCTGTTACAACTTTGAACCCATGCTTTTTTAAAAGAGGTTAACACAAAAACCTCTTTCACATAGACCTCCTAACCTTTACGCAATTTAGTCGATTTATTTTATTGATGTTGACGTGTCAATGGTAAATTTCTTGTCTGTTTTTATGTTTTTTATGCTGTTTACAAACCAAAATTACAACTTCTTTCTTTGAAGTCTTTTTAAACTAGTCCTTCCTCCGAAGCTAAGAAAAAAAACTGGGTACAACCTTTGTAAATTGTATATCCTGTATAAAAACTGACCTTAAATAAACAACCTTTAGTACGACTTCACAAGGTATCAATTTCCCGATGCCGTTTCAACTTATGCGCGATGCTACTGTACTTAATGCGCATCGGCATATTTAGACGTTTTCAAATACGACTCAGGCGGCAAGAATTTGTTCAAAGTCAGCAAAACAACGTTCCAAGAACGTTGTTCTAACGTTATTTTTGGTGACTTTGAGCAGGTTTTTGCCGGCTGGAGAAGAAGCTCTTGCATTGAGTTAAGGTTGATTTCTATTAGGTCAAAAATTTCGCACGACAACCAAAAAAAGACATTTCATTGGTAGAAATTGACACTGTTTTTTTTTGTTATATTTTGGCTTTCGAATTTTCCGATGGAAATGTCAAAAAACATCTCGATCAAACGAATCCGTTGATTCAACATCTTTCATCATATACCTATATGTTAGGGGACTTTCTGGGACAAGAGTCGAAGATCTTGAATATAATATTACAGGTACTTTTTTCCCCAGTTTTACCCGAGGAAGTTTATCTGGTTTCAAATTCTTTTAATTTACCAAATATTCACTCATTGTGGCGTGCGCAAAACTACCGACTTGACCCATGTACTTATTATATACATATTAATATATATATATTTACTTTTTTTACATTTAATTTTGTAAAGAGTTTACCCAACTAATATTTGTCACAATAATTTGGTAGACTTCCGTAAACCTTCTTGCAACTTTAAAAAACCTTGTCAAAAATTCCTGGTCTTTATATAGCCCAGTGGGTAAAAACTTGTTCAAAGTCGACAGTAAAGACGCTAGAATGATGTTTAAAACGTTGTTCTAGCGTCTTTATTGCGGACTTTGAACAAGTTTTTTCCCACTGGAAAGAGTCTAGAAATAAAATTAGCTCCCCTTAGTAAATTGTCGGCATGAGAACCAAATAAATATGTACATTCGCAGTATTGACTGATATACAGTATTCATAATATTCTTAACTCTTTTGTCTATCATCACTTCCCCGTGAGCAAAACCTTGTTCACAGCCCGCAATAATAACACTTCAATAACACTAGAATAACACTAGAATAACACTAGAATAACGCTGGTATGGCGTTTTTTTACTGCTGACAAGTTTTCGCAACCTCGTTCCCAGGGCTTCTTGCCTTTTCGAAATACGGAAAGAAAAGAAAAGAAGCCCTGGGAACGAGGTTGCAAGTTTTTGAACACTGGGTTTCCTATTTAACAAAGGTGATGTTATCAATAATCAAGAGAAAAATATTAGTATAATTTGTACCTATTATTTATGCAAGAAATTAAGAAATTATGCAAATATAGTTTTACATTGAATATGTGTTAAGTTTAAGTAAAGGAAATGACAGAACGTTCAAACTTAAGAAATTATTGTAATCTAATTAACGTTTTAACAAGATAATCTGTTCCGAAAAATACACAAATGTTTGTCACGTTAGAAATAGAGAAAATTTGTGAGGTGTTGATATTATATATGAATCATCAAAAAGATACACTAATTAATACTAAGACCACTCAATCGCAGTGCTCAAAATGTTCAAATAGCACTCCTCTGCAGTGATTATTTCATCTTCTTTTAAGCACCACAATTGTGATGACAGATTTCAGAGGATAGTGGGTAAAAACTGATTTAAAGTTAGCATTAACTCTTTTCCTGGTGGACGCCCGTATTTACAATATGTTAACATTCATTCTTTTGTTCTTTTATGCATTTTTAGGGGGTGAAATATATTTAAAAATTATTAGTTCATGATTTATGATGAAATAACCTCCTTAAATATATTAAGGCGGATCTCCGCCAAGCGAATTTGTTCGCACGAATCTAAATGAAGTCATTATATTGGTTGAAAGTGATGTCACGTGACAGGTAATGTAATGGCTTCGTTGAGAATTCGAGCGAACGAATTCGCCTGGTGGTGATCCGCTTTGATACTAAAGAAAAGTTTTATCTGAAAGTTGTGTCCATCTGGAAAGAGTTAAAGATGGAAAAGTTGAAAGCGTTTTTTTAACGTTACTTTGAACAACGTTTTTTCCACTGAGCATATCAATACACATGACCAGCCTAAAGACTACCTAATACCTACATGGATTCTCTATTGCCTTTACCCTTAATATATTTGCAATATGAGATTGTAAATGACGAACTTTGCAAACTCGACAAATTCTGCTGTTCCTAGCAGCCTAGTACCCAGGCTCTTGGAACATACTCTATTTTTTATGTATTTTGTTTTGCTACCTAAAATTTACTGGCTTTTTATTTGAGTGGAAATACGGAATTTTTGCTCGAATTTTACCTTGTCTCAAATATTTATGCGAGTGCTTGTATATTACCCCGTAGGCCAACTATTCGCTAGTCTAAAGAATTGCTGCTTTTTTATTTTAGATACACTTTGGTTCATGATCTGACTTTTTATGATATTTACGTAGAGACTCAGCTTTCCATTACTTCAAATTTAAGAGAAAAACTCAATTTCAAAGCGAGTTGTTGACCAATCTTGGTACACGTTCGAGGGGTTTCTTAATAACACCCTTAAATGAGGGGTTTCTTAATAACACCCTTAAATGAAATTTAAAAATGTAAATCTGATTATGTTTAAAAATTTGCAATGAGAATTTGCTTTTTTCTAAAAAAAACTTTATTATTATTTTTCGTGTGATAGCACCGTTAACATTTCCACGTGACAACAATATTTTATCCTGCAAAATATTAATCAAAAATGTTTTTCACAAATTTCTCACTTCAGTTATAAAGTTGACTAGAAGCCTTGAAAAATCAACAAACTTCTATCTAAAACAAGAAAATGCAGAGCTATAAACACATTCCAATTTCTATTGTGTAATTGCTTGAATAATGCAGTAACCTATCATGTTATCTCTAGGTATAAGCAAAAATTCCTCATTGTGGAATTTCAAAACAGTTAGAGGTACATGGCCATTCGCCTACATTTTCTCACTTGTGTGTATAGCGCATAGTGAACGTTCGAAAAATATATTAAATTTGTGTTTAGATTTCGAAATCAACACATATAGCGCAAGGTTAAACATCTACCACAGACACTAACCTGCGGAGTCGCGCTTAAATTTTTAAGTTGTAACAATAGTAATTCGTATCAATACGAGGTTTTCTTTTACTTTTTTGCTGGCGCCTCATTTACATGCAATCATAATTACACGTATTATAACAAGCAACTGATAAGCAACAACTCAGCCTGTAAAAAATAATCAATACTGAGGCTCAACCGAAAAATTGTGTTGCTTATAAAAAAAGCGTGTATTAAGAAAAGCGGGCTGCCAAACTTCGTTTTGTGTACTAACAATAAATTCCAGATTTGAAATCAGCACCATTAAATTAGGTCACGTATCAATTTTCATCAAACTGTTCTTTTTCAGCCCAAGTTTGCGGCAATAAATTATATTTGGGTTAAAATTTTGAAATAGGAAAATCAGATTTAAAATCAGTAACATCAAATTAGGCCAGGTACCAAATTTCATCAGAAATAAACCACTTTTCATTTTTGGCCTAAATAAACCCGAAAAAGGTAATTTTGTGTCTAAATTTTTAAAATTGAATATCAGATATAAATTCAGCACCATCAAGTTAGGTCCAATCCAGGTCCAGGATTTTCATTTTTGGCCCAATTTGCCTACTCATAACTCCTCATATGTGCGTTGAAATCCAGAATCCTGTCTTACAGAAATAAAAAACGACGAAAGGTTATTTCAACAAATCACACTCTCCTTCGTCGAGGTGTGATTTAATTACCAAAGTAATATTTTGCCCCAGTGGGCGAAAACTCGTTTAAAGTCGGCAGTGAAGTCGGTAGAACAACATTGAAAACGTTGTTCTAGCGTCTTTACTGCCGGCTTTGAACAATTTTTTGCTCACTGATACAATACATAAACTTTAATTATAGTATTCATATGGGAATAATTGTCTCTTTTTTTTACGTGACACGCGTGCTATTCACTACACAATAACAAAATCAGACAAAAGGATGTTGTTACATACACATCATAACGCAAAAAAGAAAAAAAAAAGATAAAAGAAAACAAAGAATATCTTACTTAGTTAGGACAAGCTCTTTGTTCTTATCATTAAAGAATCGTTCGCCAAAAATATTTTTAACCTTTAAATCTCAATCAGGTCAATTTTAATTTGTCAAACGTAAAAAACGACGTTTTAATTTCAGAAAATCGTTGCGGTAGAATTTTTTAAGACTGGCAGGCAAGCCGGCAGAGTAACACAGGCAACAGGCAAAGAGCAAAATGAGGGATAGGCATATGATATTAGATCCCCAGCAGAGGAAGGGCCTAGGACAGGCAAACATAGGCAGAGACAAGAAAGGCAACGTTAACGTTATTCAATTTTTTTTTGTGTGTCGTACGTTGTTTCATATGTGTATTGTATTTTTTTGATTAAACAAATGTATATTCAGCAGTATTACTCACAAATTGGGTAATTGCAAATTGTTTGTGACGAAACTGTTGATTTTGATTTTAAGTTTGATTATAAGTAAAACATTGTGAGCCGTGCGTATACCAGAATAAATAAAACCTAACAGACAAATACCCAAGCTCGTCCCCAGCCCCTTAAGTCAAAAGGTGCTGGGGACGAGCTTGGCAAATACCTTTTCCAAGGCAGCAAAAAGAACGCAGTACAGACGTTATTTTACTAACTTTGAACATGTATTTTCCGACTTGACATGGTAGATAAAACAATATGCTTTTCTAGTACTTTTTAAAGGAGTCTGCTAAATTACGTGGGTCTCGTGCCATCGTGGGTCTCGTGGGTTACGTGCCCTCGTGCACGTGGGTCAAATTTTTTTTCTCGTAGGTCAAATTTTTTTTCTCGTGGGTCAAATTTTTTTTCTCGTGGGTCAAAGTACAAACATATAAAAAGAACTACCAGAGATCACCTGTGGAGAAATCTTTCGTAACTATAGCTTTTGGCTTGAAGCCATGCTGTGACTCTGGATTAACAAATTAATAATTCAGGAACTTTTGATACAGGTTTGTATTAGATCATGAAAATCATATTAATGATTTAAAATGTTTGTTACATGGCAAACATAGTGAAATACTGAATACAATACAATACAAACTCAATACAATTTATTTTTCTTATTTTGTTCACCTTTTAACAAATAGTGAGAAGGTAGAGCTGAAAAAATGTTTCTTATATATTTGTTTTTGTTTTTGTTCATATCTTTGTATATATATGGAGCAGAATATTCTCCTAACGTGCAACTGTTAAAAGATGTGGTTGGACAACCAGGTATTCAATTTGCATACGTAAATATGAAACCATATAACAATACCGTACTCGATATGCAACCG